>JAQFZP010000837.1:0-26153 GCA_034695745.1 Geophilus truncorum | reverse complement strand
TAGGACTGATATTTTAGGCTAAAATATCAGTCCTAAACGACTTTAAATTAATGAAAACGACTAAAAATTTAAAGTTATAGATACTAACTAAAAATTAGTCGATTTATAAGTCTTTGAAATTACCAAAAATTTAATATTTTATCGATAATTTTGCTAAACTTTTTTGCAAAATTATCGATAAAATATTAAATTAATCGATTTTTTTAAAGATTTTACCACTATTTTGGTTTTTATTTGACTTTTTCGACAATAATCGGAGATTTATTCATACAATCAGAACTTTCACCAACTTTAAAAAAAAAAATTTTTTTTCACAATAGCACCATTTTTCGATATTTTTCTTCGATATATCGATAACGCATTATTATTCAACACTCAAACTGCTCTTTGTCAAATTTAAACCTATTAATAAACTGATTAATTTTTCAACGACAAACATTCGCTACAAACTTCCTGCACTTAAATCGGTAAAAAAAAAACCAAAAAAATCCGATTGGCTGAATAAGATAAAAATTCAAAAAATAAAAATGGAAATTATTCAACATTTTGCAACTTAATAAAAAAAATAGTGACGAACTGATAAACCAATTTTTTTATAGAAACATTTTATGACATTTTTTATTTGGGGAAATTTAGAGAGATAAAACGAGCGCACCCCAGCAACAGTTATCGGAGTTTTTTTTTCTCGATTCTGTTTGTGTTGTGTGTATTTTTGTTTAGGACTTTTCTCGTCTTTGTGAGCTATTGGTTGTAAATGACAGAGGGAAAGTAACGACTCGAGCGCCCAGATGCCATTCCTCGATTTATATTTTTATCCTGTCATTCAAATAGCAGTTTGTCTTGGGATCACAGTCACACGATGCCGCCATTAGGGTTAAAAATACAGGAGTGCCACATGCGAGTTACGTAAAGTTTTAGAGGAAAGAAACTAATCGAAAAAATTATTATTATCCTCGAAAAGTCCACTGGCCTCGTGATCAACAAACCGAATCATGACTAAAAAATGTTTTGAAAAAAAAAAAATGAATTAAAAAAAATTCAAAATGGAGGATTGTGGGTTGATAAGCATGACGAAAAGAATTTGTCATTTCGTGACACAGATTTTTTATTTTTTTTATTTATTTTTGAAAATGGAAAATAGGCTTAATTTGAATAAATAAATAAATAAAGTTTTTGTTTTGTGAGAGATTTAATCGATTTTTATCGATTTTTTTTTAACTTTTTTATTGATAAATTATACGAAATTTAGATATTTTTTCGTAATTTAATCAATATTTCACGTATTTTATCAATTTTCTGTTTTTTTTCATGATTTTTGTTACTGAGCATCGAATTTTTCGATGGAAAAAAAATCGATATATTACTGACTTTATCGATGTTTTAAATCCGTATATATTCGATTTTTTCGAAATTTATAATTATTTAATCGACATTTCTAAAATTTAATCGATTTTTTTATTTTTTACGTGACTTATGATCAATTTGATTCAATATTTTATAATTCAATCGATATTTTACTGATTTTATCGATTTCGTTTAGATTTTTGTGATTTTTCACAAATATGATTAAAAAAAAATAAAATTCCGTAATTTTAATCGATTTTATCGACCATTTTAAATAAAATTATTAATTTTGATTTTATTTCAAATTTCTTTTAAATTCTTTGGCGTTTGAATGGAATTTAGGGTTAACTATTTCTTAATTTTTTAGCTTTGTGTTTGTGGTTAAAAGTGGGAAGGTTAAGGCTATAAATGTGTTGCTAATGGATTTGTTATTGATTCGATTGTCTAAAAAAGGAAAGAGCTATTTATTAAGCTTTTATGCCCTTGCCATTGATTTCTTGTGTCAATGCACTTGAAGTTTGTGCTTCTTTACTTTGCCTGCAGATGGCAGTTTGTTGATAGCTTATGTTATGCATTTCATAACTGTTTTTTTTTTTTGAAATTAAAATGTGTTGCTGAATGAATCGAGAGCATTGGGATCAAAGATTTAGAGGTTCGTTCAATTGTGTGTGTTGATTGAAGAGGTTTCAAATGAAATGAAATGAATTGAAGGATTGATTAAAGGGCGGGTTTTGCTACTCTCTAAACGGGTGACAAGGAGAAGTAGAAGTCAATGTGACTTTGAATTGACGATAAAATTAGGCCTACTAGCTGCAGATAGTGGAATTAGAGTCTCTAGTGACAAAATTGAATAAAAATTTTAGATTAATTTAGTTACAATTTTATAAAATAATAATAAAATTAATGAATAAAAATTTAAAATTATATCCTCTGGGGACAAAATTGTAAAGAGAAATTAATATTACCCCTAGTGACGAAATTAAACAAATTAGGCCTAATGAGTGAAAATGCAAAATTTCAGCTTTTACTAGAAGCCTTTTAGTGAATATGAAAATTATGAAAACATTTAGATCTAAAAGGCAAATTTAAAAAAAAAAAAAAAATTGTTTCCTAGTGTAAAAATTAAAAAAAAATAAAAATTTAATATCAGATTTACTCTCAAGGTAGAACATCACATCACATTTTTTTTACCGAATCCTTAATCTCATCAACTTTGATTAACCCTAACTCTTCATCTTCAACTCCATCTCAAAGTCAAAGGCCATTTATATTATCCCAGATGATAAAGAGATAAGAAGTTGTATAAATTTTTTTTGCTCTAAAATTAAAAATAAAAATAAATAAATTAAAAAAAAATGGACAAAGTGGCTTTTAATCTGAACAAGGTTTTAATTTTTAATTACTCAAATGTTGCTCTTTGAAATCCTTGACCTCGTCATCACATTTCCGAATCCCATCAGCGTTTGTTTGTACGGCGGTGAGTTAAAATTAACATTTCTAAATAAAATTTCACAAAAAAAATTCTAAAATTAACCCAGGCCTGGTTCGGGTTTCGAAGTTCCTCATCTGAAGTTCCTCTGAACAGGAAAAACATTTTTCCACTAAAATTTTTAATTTTTTAAAATTATTTTTTAAAGAAACATTTAAGATTTTTAAAGTATGTATTTTTGTAAATGGAGACGAGGCAGTTACGTAATTCAGATACTAATGTTTATGCAAGTGAGTTTTTGAACTGACCTTAACTTTGATCTTTCTAACTGTGGTTTCATTGAGTGAAATTTAGTCGGATTTATCAATTTGTTGCAGTTTTTTGTGGATTTTTGGGAGGTTTGATTAGAAAATCGGAAGTTTGTTATTGACATGTGTGAAGATGTAAGGACGGAATTAAAGTTGGGGTGGTGTAAGGGGAGGCTGAAATTTAAAAAGTTGGGATTCGAGATTCTCAGAAATCTCGTCGACGAGTCGAATTTTTTTTTAAATATTTGCTAATTGCTGTAGGTGTATTTTTGCATATCTTAATTTTTAAGTCAAAAAAAAATGGAGAAAAAACTAAACTTTTTTTAAATTCCGAAAATCTCTAAAAAAAAAAAAAAAATCTTTATGAATCTTGAAAGTCTCTAAAATCTTTGCAAATCTCTTCAAATCTCTAATCAGAAAAAAATCTCCAAAAATCTCTGAAGAGCTGTTAAAATAAAAAAAATAAAAAAAAAAAACTATAAATCTCTACAAATCTTTGCGAATCTTGAAAAATTTCCAAAATCTCATACACTACGTTTACATGACAGAATTATCTATAGTGGATTCAATTCTTCGTTGGTTATGGTTTCAAAACTGTAACCAATGAAGAATTGAATCCACTATAGATTATCCTGTCATGTAAACGTAGTGATAGACAGGTTGAAAAATCTCTAATTCAAAAATCATTCAAAAATTTATACAAATCTGTAAATCTTTGCAAATCTTTAAAAATCTTCTAAATCTCATCGACGGCATTTGACTTTATCCGACCCCTCTACAAATTCATATTTCTCATTTTTTAGGTAGACGCAATCTAACAAAACACTAAATTTTAATATTAAAAAAATAAAAATAAATAAATAATAAACAAACAAAATTATATAAAAATTAATTGATAACGCTAATATTTAGCTTCATTAATCGCTTTTATCTGATATTCCACCGGTCGTGCGTCGCTATAAAAAATGTAAATGGGCAATGTTGAGCGTTCTAATTGGAGGTCGTATTCATATCGGATGAGATCAATATTTATTTGGTCGCGTGTTGATAGTCAGACCAATTATTCAGAGTTCACTGCCCTATTCATTTATAACTGCAAATTAGTTATGAGAGATGGAGCCAAAAATAAGAAAGAAAAAATACATAAAACGAGTTTTTATGTCGAGGGTCCCGCAACGACTGCACGTGGTGTAGAAGCGCATCTGAGTGAAATACGATCGTGTCAATATTTGATAACCCCTTTTAATACTTTGAAATGTGCGAGAAAAAAAAGATATGTATATTTAGGGCGTCGGAGTTGATAGGAGATTGACATTTGAGTTTTTATGTATTTTTGCATTTAATCAAAATTTGAATTGAAAAAAGTGAAAATGAAATTTGAATATTCAAGTTAAAGTTGAATTTTTTTTTTAAGTTTTGAGGTTTTGCATTTTGGAATATCAAAAGTTTAATTTGGGTACTAAAGTTATAGGTACCATTTTGTACTGAGGTAATTTTTGGTACTTGTGGTAAAAATTGATACCTGAAAAATTGAATTTTATGTTATGGGTATGAAATTCAATACGAGAAAAATGCATACCATAAATGTACCTCAAACTTAATTAAGTTTGAGGTACCATTTATGGTATGCATTTTTTTCGTATCAATTTTAGAGAATTGGTATCAGAAAAATCAAATTAGAAATATACTGTAAATATATTTGGTACCTTTGGTACCATATCATTTTTCTATGATACGGGATAATGGGGATATCATGCAACATTACGAAAAATACTATTTTATTCCAAAAATATTTTGGTACGGCACCCAAGCTTTAATGCTATCTGGGTACATGTTATTTTGGGAACTTTTGGTAACAAGTGGTACCAGAAAAATTAATGGGTTATTAATTATTGTGATACTCTAAATCCATATTAGGGGAGTCCTTACATGGTACCAAAACTAATTTTACTAAAATTACTTACTTCCAAAAATAAAGAAATTTATTATTTTCAATACCAATTTTTGCTGTTTTATTTATTTGATGGAAAATTTTTTACGATGAAATCGCGTTTCCTCAACGTTTGTCAATCGCATATGGTCATAAAGGCAGACCAGATGGTGTGTGGAGTCATTTTTAAAAGCTCGTGTGATAATTTACCTGCTGTTGGCACAGGGACGAGTATTATTTTCACTCGATTATTGCTATTTAATATCCTCGAGTCTGGCACAGTCGAAATGCAACTATACACTCCTAACTACACAAACACACTTGTCTTGCTCTAATAAATATACCATTTTCAAACTAAATCTCACGTTTTTTACTCGGTCACATTCAATACACCCATTAGTTAGAGCAGATAACTATGTTCTCATCAGTTGTACGTCATTTAACAAATAGGACTCGGAATACGTATGTCAAAGTATGGTGTAATGGTTGCATCACGTGATTAAGCCAGAGTATCAGGTATCAATTTTATATTAAATTTTATAGTACCCCAGAAATACCATTGTAAGTAGGGTATATTTATTAAAGCTATATAATTTTATTACAAGACTTAAAATTTTTGCAACATTATTGGAAAGATTGTATAATGGTACTTAAAAAGATGGTACCCCAAATGGTACTTCTTGTAATATTATACTGACTGTAAAAAAAAATATTGAAAAGTTGATACTATTAAAAAAAAAAAATTAAAAAATTGATATTTTGAATGGTACCATTGTTGGTTTTATGGTAGTACCACAAAAGAACTGCTTATGGAATTAGATAATTTTATCATATAAATTTTGCTAAAAATAATTAAAAAGTTGTATGTTTAAATGCTACCCTTATGAGATACTTTTTATACATAATTTTATCACTCAAATTTGTATGGTACTTCAAGGGGTTTTTAAGGTGATACAATAATATTATCACAGAAATACTTTTTGGTACCTACTGTTACCATTACAAAATTAGTATCTGACGTAGTGCCCAAATGGTATGGTATCCCAATTTAATCTTTCAAATTTTTCACAAAAATTGGTACCTGAAATGGTACTATATTGGTACCCCTTATTTTAATTATTATTTATTTACAAAAACGAGCATTTTGGTTTAAATAACTAAGAGATACACAATATAAATACGAAATTTGCATACCAAATTTATGGTACCACAATTTTTTTTTTTTTTTTTTTTTGTTAATATTTCGTTTGTTATAATCTGGTCACTGCACATGCGCAACACTTTCACTGATTTCTCCCATCATCTTTTGTGTGACTAATTCCCATGCGGATGTGGGTCATCTTTTTGAAGGTCTCTTCCGCCGACTAAATGTCATTCGACGCAGCTCGTAACAAGGTCAATTCGTTTCAACCACAATTGCCATAACGGTCATCCAGTTAAACTCACTATTTACCTCTTTCTCCCCGTTAACCGGGTCAAAAAACAGAGAAAACTCTCTTCTCCGAATCCCCTCTTATTCGTCGAGAATTCGGCCAAAATACAATGTAATCAAACAACATCAGCCATCTTCTCCCGCCCTGCATCGCGACTTATGTAACAATGGCGCGTGCAGTGACGTGGGAGAATGAAAAGGGTCGGCCAAGGAATTTATATGTCAAGGACCCTGTAGTTTATGTTTTTCAAGGCAGGAAAAGTCGGATAAATTTGTCACCAGAGGGCGCCTGGCTGATAAACTCATTTAGAATACCTTTTATATATTGTTACGTGATAAGGAAACGATGGTTACGCAACTTGGAGGGAGGTTAAGGCTATTTTTGGTGGTAATCTTGATTTCGGGACGTAAATGGAGGTTTTTGTCTTTGTTTTGAGTTGAGGGAGTCTGATAGGTTGGTTATTTAAATTTTTTTTTTATAAGTTTCATGTGATGTTGTAGCAAAAATGAATTGCTATCATGTGGGAATTTTATCTGTTGACTGCAAGTGCACGATTATTGAATAGTGTTATCGACCTTTAAACTTGGCACACAGAACGCGAGAAAGAAATGTTTATTTCGTTCCAAATCAGGATTTTATTACGAAATACTGAAATTGTGGGTTTTTATGAAGAAAAGTGGAAAACAATTTTTTTTTTTTTTTTTTTTTTTAAGGAAGAAGTTGATTAAGGAAAAAATTTATTTTTTTACTATTTTTTTTAATTTTTTTGTACGGATAAACGTGAATTTTCACAGGAAATAAATTCAAAAGGCACAAAAAATTGAATTTTATCACAAAAAAAAATATTTTTACAATGTATTGTAAACAATTATTTATGAAAAAAGGTCGTCGACTTTTTTTTATCAATATACAAAAATATTTTTTTATATTGTTACTTTATATATAAAAAAAAAAACAACCTCTGACATTCGTATTGGAGGCCAAGTTCACTGCAGATTTCCATTCATTTCATTTCAATTCTATATATTCCCAACTTCCTTCATTTATTTACCTTCTTTTATTCACCATCCCACGTTTCCCTTTCTTCTAAACCTGCGTAGTTTTTTTTTTTTAATACATAAAATATAAACGTCACTGTAAGAATTGTAAACATCTCCCGACAGAGGGCGGTCGCTCGAAGCTTTACGACCTCATTTCAGTCCCGCATTCGACTCTCGGCGGCTGCCATGGAAACTGTGTCAGCAGTTCACCAGATCGAGCAGCGGAGACGGGTGTGATTAGATTAGCGCTGCGTTCTGTGCACGTTGCTTCGAACGCTAACTTTCGAGAAACCCACGGGGGAAAACAGAGAATGCGCGGGGAAACTTGGTGTCCGCCGTCGCCGAGCGGGAGTTCGTCTTCGTCCATCTACGCGTGTTGGGGTAAGTGAAACAAGTGTTCGGGATGCGCACACGTGCACTCAGCTGTGCCCACAGGAAACATTGAGGTCTTCCACCTTTTGGGGCACGGTTCAAGGTCTCTCCAACCCCCAGAGTTGTTTTAAGTTTTTTTTTACGAATTGTAATTTGGAACGAGTTTTTCCTCTTAATAATTATCTGAGCTGCTGGTTTGTGATGTTTCCTCGTTCGGCCGTAAGGGGTTGTAATTTTTTAAATTTTTTTGATGGTTTGGAAGGACTTTTTCTCGATGTTTTGTGGAGTTTTGAACTTAATAATGTAATCGTGAAAATAATTTTTTTTGGGAAGTCATATCCGGGAATTATTAGGATATGGAATTTCTTTGGGGTTATTTTTGGAGCATTTTTCTGGGCGTTTCGTGGTATTTTGAACTCAAAGAAGTGGTCGTGAAATTATTTATTTTGGAAAGTGATACCTGGGAATTATTTAAATTGTGGTTATTTTAGGGCACTTTTTCTGGGCGTTTCAAGTCGTTTTGAACATAGAAAAATAGTTCCATGAGAACCTTTTTCAGATGTTAAAACACCCGGGAGTTATTAGAGGAAATATGTTTATTTATATAAAAAAATGTATTGTTTTTAATTTTTCGAGTGTTTTTAGGGTAAAAGTGGGTTTTTGGGGTCGATTAGAAATGGGTCAACAACTCTTTTCTTCGCCCCCCGAGGCGATGTAGGTCATTGGAAAATGAAAAGAAGTGCATGATGCAGTCCACATAATCGCATTTGGGGTCTCCTTTCAATGGCTTGTTTGTCGCACTCGCACTTGTTTACGCCGTTTTCAAGGTGGGGTTACCTTACAACCCTCATAAACCCTTGTTTTCTCACCTTTCATGCGCCTGGTTCGCATGTTTTGCGACTCCTCCCACCTGCCCCACTTGCCGTTCTGCTTCTGGCGAACGTGAAAGGGGCAATTTGAATGACACAATTGATGATTAGGCCTAAATTTGTATATCTAGAGCGATTCGAGGGCAAAAAACGACACGTGGTGAAGTTTGCTTATCTCTCGAAAGGGTTTAAGTCCTTATCTTATCAGGGATATATAAAGTATTTGTTCAGTATAATAGAAAATACATTTTTGATTGAAAAGGACGAATTAGGTTATTTAAAAATATTTTATTTAAATATATTTTTTTTAATTTTACAATATTTTTATGTACTAATTACAGGTTTCAGTTTGAATGGTTCAATTAATGATTTGATTTTTAATTTCTTTTTTTTTTTTATGATTTATGTTTGTTTGTTTTAAATGGTTGTTTGTTTCGCCACGTGTGCGTGGATTGCGGTGATGTTGCGAGACCTTGAAGCGCGGTCGTTGCTACAGAGCTGCCGCTGGCAAGCTTTTTTTAATGGAGTTCTATCAACAGGATGCCCATTTCGCAGTAAGGCATCCTCACAGTCGGGCCTAGTTTAGGGCCTGGCGCTTATAGCGCAGAGACAAGAACTCACACGTCTTTCTCGTTTGACGACTCCTGCAGGAATGTGTCGTCTGCTTTATTTCATCTTCCCTGGTAACCTAGCAACCAGGTTACCAGGGCAACAGTTTACAATTGGAAATCATACATATTATGTCACAATCATTCACTTCATCCTTCATTATTACATCATCACCTATTCAGAATTAAGTCATCATGCTACACGCAGACAATAGGAAACCGGCTGTGACGACACACTGAGAAAATACCGATTGAATGAGTGGTCAAGGTTGAAGATTTATACTGAAATTGAAAGCTTGTTTTGTTAAACAGCCATTGCCATCGCGTTTGCATGCAGGAAATAGGGAAAGTCATTTTTCATGCTGTTTTTACGGTGGGAACTTACGAAGGGGTTGCAAACGGCGGATGCAAGCTGATTAATATTAGGCTGTTTTGTCTATATGCGACAAAATCTAAAATTATATGTAGATTTTTTTTTATGTAGATCAATTAAAGCGTAGCCATTTTCAATCGTATTGGTTGTTTTAACCGTACATGATCTGTCACATGACATTATATTACAAAATTTAAAATCGTACATTGGTCATCGTGGTTTTACAGTAGATTCTATAAAACTCAGTTATTTTTTAGTCAATCGGATGTATTCGGCAATATCGGATAAGTGGGGATTGATTACGCAACATTCGGTTTCCGCTGTTTCTTAGGGGCAGAAGACTGATGAAATGAAAACATGCCAAATGACTCATAATTTTTTGCTTTTTACTGGGTTTGGTTCTATCTGGGTTTTTAGTACATTAATTTAATTAATTTAACTTTTTGCCTTTCAAGCGGAAGTTGAGTTATTTAGCACCATTTTTTTTTAAATAATTATTCTATGGATTTATTTATGTGGCGTTGTTCCTGGAATTATGGGAAGTGTTAACTTTTTTTTTTTTTTTTAGTCACGAGTTTTTAATAGAAACACTGGGTGAAGGTTATGGGTTTGTGGGTTTGAGTTTCATTGCTGGAAAAATCGTAAAACTCAAGCAGAAGTTGGGTGTTCGTAACTCACCCATCGTCGATCAGATGCAGCTGTTTAACTCACTCAAGGTCAAGGTTAGAAATGACGGAAGGAAAGAGAATTAAGAAGAAGGAGGGGGACTTTGGTCAGCCATTGCAGCCTCTTATTACTGCTTGGATCGTGTGCAGTTACGTCATCTCGTGTGCTACTTCTGCATCTCTCCCTCTTCTGTTGCGAAATTTTACGTCCTAATTCCACGAATTCTTTATGTACCCTCATGGGTTAGATAAACATTATTTTTTATTTTTTTTAGACGAAGTGGGGGGGGGGGGTGAGAATGAAAGAAGCATTGTTACTGCTATTCTTACCTAGGGAATACTAGAAATTGTATATTAGGTAAATTTGGGAACTCGTTTATATGTAATTTTTTGCATGACATTAAAAGTTATTTAATTTCGTACACAGACGCCATTTTTTTCCATTTATCAAGGGTTTGGTAAAGTAGGAAATTTTCAAGTTTGATGTAAAATAAGAACTAGATATTGTTTCATTTTGTCTTTTGGTGTAAAATATATGGCTATACTTGCCACATGACATTAATATATTTATTGTAATTTTATATACGGGTCGTCGCCATTTTATTTCATATTATTGAATGCTTTGGAAAAAGGAGAGATTTGGTTTGCGATTTTTATGAGCAATGTTTCTTTTTTGTTGGATGATGGATCACTTTTGAACTTATCTTCACATTTCTGATTTTGATCACTGGATGCACTTTCAAGGTGAAATAGGTACACGAAATCAAAAACTTACCATATGTTTTTACTAATCTTCTCAGTTCTAATTGTTTTGCATTACCAGTGCTACACGTTATCAGTGGCAGACAAGTAACCTAATGCACTTTCAATTGGCAACAAAATTTAAATTTTAGAAACAAAAAAATATACATTACACTGAACTTAAGCTTTACTTATCTCATGTATTTATAGTTTATGATAAGAGGTGGGAAGTTGGTTATCAAACATTGAAACTGTTACTATGTCACCATTAAGTTGCTATTGATTCATTTACTTATTTAAACATTTCCTAACATCTGATTGTGTGGTATTTACAGTTTAAGGAGTCTGCAGGGTTTATCTAACTTTCCAGTCTCAACTACTTGATAAAAATGAATGTGAATAGCACTTAATAACACTATTTAGAAGAATAAAAAAATTTCCATTGTGGAGAGAAATTTTGAAGATGTCCTTGGAGATAAGAAAAGGTGGAATTATTACCTTTCTGGGCCTCTGAGGAATTTTTAGAGTGTTTTACTAGTTTTGGTTCCTGGAAAGTACCTTCATGTGGTGGCCAACTGGCATAAGATTAAACCCACTTTTTTTTTTCTTTTTTTTTTTTTAACTTATGAATTTGAAGGCCTTTGCTGGGAAGTAATGTGTTGAAAATAGGTGTTGAGTTGCAGCAATAAAATATTCAAGGACAGGTGCTAAGAACTTGAAGCTCCACCTATCAGATTAAGATGGGGTAATTAAAGTTTGATGTGGTTTTTTTTTTTAGTTTTAAGATTTTTTAATTTTTTTTTTTTTTTGGTAGAGTCAAATTAAGCTTTGTAAATGATGGGTTTAGCTAATGGGGGAGGAAAGGAGACCACCCTTTAGAGATGAGTTGTGTTTGAAGTCTGGCAAATTTATTTGGTGTCAAAGGGTTGTGCCAAAAGGTGTCTTTTTTTGGTGATTGCATGCCTTTTTTAGATGGCTGTATAGATGAGTTTGTCTCTGTGTCATTAATCTTTGTCCCTCCCTTTTGCCAAACCCCTTTAGCACTTCTATTTATTTATTTACTGTGAAGTTGTTGGGAATTTTAGCCACTAGGTATTTGAATCTTTTTTTTTTTTTTGGATTAAAGAGCAATAATTACTGCATGATGAAAGATCAAATGGGACTGTTAAGTATTTTTAATTGAGGAGGAGGGATTTGGGCTCAAAGTTGAATTGTTGATTAATTTAGATGCGTGGTATGTTTTGGTGTCACAAAACTATAAACAATGTTGTGATTCTTTCACTCACAAACCATTAGTTATACTGCTCAAAATGGTAGCAGAGGATGGCTTTCAGTTCTTATAAAATGAATTTCATTTCTTATAAAGGATTTTTGATGAATTTCCAGGGAATTATTAGAGGATATGATGATTTTGGCCTTTGAATTAGTTAATTAAAACACTACTATTAAAATATTTCACAAATCTTACATGACACAATATTAAATTTCTTATATACTGATTTTGATTTTTTTTTTTTAAATCTATAAACATTTTCAACTTTAATCTGACAAATTGTCAGCGCGACATCTGGTGACCAGAGTCAATAACTCGCCGGTAGACTTCCCCACACCCACATTTTGAGAACTTAATTCTGAAATAAATCTCAGAAAATATATTTGTGGTCTGCTTCTTGAGTGACGCCCCACCTGGTGGCCGAAGGTTCACGCTGACAAGTTTTGTGATGGAGGACAATGGCGTGTTTCTCGCTTCTGTGGACTCGTGAGAAGCGAAGAAAAGGACAGCCCGGGGAGAGAACACGCGACCCGCCTTCTCGTTGACGCAAATAGAAAGCCAGGAGAGGGTCGCAAGAATTTTTCTTGAGAAAAAAGGGAAATCAGCATCGGTCTCCTCCTTCGGTCTTTTTATCTAGGTTTTTTCTCAGTTTGAGAGCGCCACGCCGTGAGAACATTAATGGCTGACGAAAGTTTGAGGTTATTTGAGAATAATGCTGTGTCACGTTTGGAAATGTTTGTTTACCATGCAACAGGTGTATGCTAATGATTTACTATAGATGTGGGAAGTGAAGGGTTGTTTGGTTTATGCGGAGGTGGAAGGGGTTTTGGGATTTAGGCCTAATGTTGGTGCTGTTAGTGTAGGATTTAGGGCTTTGCAGGGAATAAATTTGGGAAGAGAGGATTTGTTTGGGGAATTTTAAGGGCCCTAATGAGGTTTGTGGAATGAAATGTTAATGTTTTGAATTTATTATTTCAATTAAGTCAAGGGTATGTGGGAATAATAAAATGTGTCAAGAGCTGGAAGTGGGGCATTACGGTGGGAAATATTGTTTTGTTTGTATTGTAATGAATGAGTGGTGTTGAAATGAAGTTATGGATGGCAGTTGATGGGATTTCTGGGAGTTGCTGTTGGAAGGTTAATGGAAAGTGAAGACTTTGGGTTTCCCTGGTGAGGAAAGTGAGTGCTAAAAATGTTGAAACTTTCAGGACACAATGCATCTAAGGTGTTTTGAGCAACATTGGCATTAGTTTGCTGTATTGTTTTCTGCACTCTAAATCCAAATGTCTAAAATTCGCTTCAAGTCAGACGCGAGACTAGAAAATGGCTTCGACTTTAGACACTTTAAAAACCTTTATTTTAGCTATTTTAGATTTACAGTTTGTAAGGCACAGATTAACGAATGTAGGAAACAAGTGCAGTTTATGCGAATCTAATATATAAACCACAAAATCAGATCACCCATGTCCAGTGCTTGGTTTCTAGGTTAAAGTAACATTTAACAGACTAAAATATAGAATGAATAAGGTCGAAGCCCTAGATATCAAAATTGATGAATTGCAATACTAGGATTTTGATGAGTCCAAGAGATCCCTGGTGGAAGAAAAGTCAACCAGTTCAACCACCAGTCATCAAATTCCTGCGTAGTTAGTAATAATTCAGAAAAAGGAGCGGGCATTTTATAGACCCAGTGTTATTCATAACTACCCTGAGGGACTTCCATTTATATCCACATCAAGTTAGGTTAGGCCTAAAACTCATTAGATTAGAGATCTTGCGAAATCAAACATCTCACGACATAAACTCATAAAATGTATAACTTTAAATTGAAATATTTTAATGGTGCAAACGGCAAAATATAAAAACATAAAATTCTATTCGTCGTGAACTTGAGAATCAAAATCTGTAATAATTTTTAAATTTTTTGATTTGAAACGCTGAGATATTTCAGTTTAAAGTTAAGGTTTTGCAAGATCTCTGTTCTGTAAACTGATCAAATCCAAGAAAAAGCACAAGTGACTTGGAGGCACATCATTTATTAGGCTTTCATAACGGTACAACAACCCGTCAAGTCAAAAGTATCATCTACCTTAATATTTAAAGATAAAAATACAGCAATCCCTAATCCCTATTAACTACCGATTTCTCGCCATTACCATTACAACGAAAACTCCCCAAAACATTTCCAGCGACGGCAATTCATCACACCACTTTGAATCCCTCTCATTTAATCTAAAAAAAAAAAAACAAGATCTGAATGGTCGCTGGCCACTTTACCCACCATCCCACACATCACCCTGGTGAGAAAACACGTAACCAAGCGCGGAAAGACGTTTAATTGTGGCGCGCCATGCAGGGCGGTGATCAATCAACGCTTTTTACCGCGTCGGGGAGTATTTCTCAAAGAAAGTCGCCCTCAGGTGAGAGTCTGTCGGCATGTGACCGAGGAAAGGAAATAAGGAAGGAAAAAAAGCAACGACAAAAGCCCCAAATTTACACAACTGATGGGAGGTGGCGCCATACATCACCCAGCCTAGTGGTTTTGACGTTAGGGGGCTGATGAATGTTGGGTGGGTAGGCGAATTGGGGAACCCCCATTACCCCCACCCCTAAAAAAGAAAAAAATTGTTATATATCCCCATCGAAATGGTCCCTCGCGACTGCCGTAGTCAAAAAAGAAGGGGTTTGTTTTCATTGTGTGACTTTTATCTGTCAGGTGCGAGCCAAAAGTCGATGCATCATCGCTGCACCCAACGTCACACACCCCGGGTTCTCTCCCATAGATATTCAATGGAAATATCGCCATGGCAACCGCACAAAGCGGTGGGGAGCGACCGACGTGTTTACACTAATGGAGGATTAAACAACTTTTTGCTTTTTTATCTGCAGTCAATTTTATTTCGAAATATGTTTTGTGGGGGTTGGGGGTGGGGATGATGGGTTCCACATCTGTTGTCCTTCCTGGTCACGTAGAGAGCCGGTGTCCACGTGGGTGACGGTGGGGCATTTTTTTTTTATTATTATTTAAAAGGGACCACATGAGGATTTTTTTTGAAGGGTTTTCAGGGTTTTTGAGGGTTAAGGGAGAGGGGTTAGATGGGAGGGCAAGCGTATAATTTCCACACCCTTCTTTATCTCCCTCTTGATGCGTCCAGTGGAGTTTTGAGTTTGAGGGACCGGCGGTGGGGTTGTGGGGGGTTTGAGTTGGAAAATGTCGTGGAATGGGTTTAAAATGTCTAGAGTTTGGTGATAAAATGTTTGGTGAGTTTGAAAGGTTTATATAGTTTTGGCAGCCATTTTGGAATAATTATTTATATGAAAGTTAAGTTTTACACAGTTTTTGTCTTTTTTTTCTTGATTTCCTTGTTAGTCATGTACAAAGTTGTAAGTGTAAAAAGATAAAATTTTACACTTTTTAAACTATATTTTTAGCATCTATTGTCAATCATTAAATCAAGAAAAAATTATTTTACACATTTTACACATAAAATACTTTTAGCATCCATTTTAAATGACGAAATGACTGAATTTCCCACTTAAAAAAAAGTTACACCATTTTACACCAGCAGAAAACAGTTTACACAAACCACACACCCGACGACATTCAGTTTCCGGGGTACTTAAGCACTTAATTATTCGATGGGTGACGGATAAGATTCCTGAAGAAAGTAATAAGGAAGACCCTTGTTCTTTTTCTCCCACAATTCCCCAGATTGATATTGTCATTTAGTTTGTGAGGGTGTGTTGTTGGGTGCTCCGAAAGAAATGTGTCAAGGTTGCTAGGGAGGAAGTTTTAACTCCGCTATTTTCTTCTCCCCTTCACCCCCATTCGGGTCCCTTGTCTGATGTTTTTCAGGGGATCGCCCACTTGGGACTTTGGGAATGAGAAGAGAAAGATCCCGTTCTATGAGTATTAGAAGCCATGTTTACAACACTTTTCCCACACATTTTTATCTGATTGCACAATTGTTTATTTTTTTCTCATGTCTTTGAAGGCATTAAATGGATTTTTGTCTTGATTCAGGTGAATTGCACTTGGTTTATTGGACAAAGCAATGACCTCATTGCGTAACTGATAGTGGTTTTTTTTACTCCTGGTGGGGATTTTTTTTTTTTTTTGGTGGTTTTAGACCAGGATTTGTTGATGTCAGTGGGTGTGGAGAGGTTTTAATTTTTCTGAGAAATTGGTGACCGGTTTTGGTGGTTTTGGGAAATTTTATTGCAGGATGATGTTGGGTGATTGGGGAAAGGTTTTTTTTTTTTCTTTCTTTAGATTTAAGATGTAGGATGTGGGTCAGGTGGGGTAAGGGAGTTATGTAATAATAAATATAAATATGGCGTTTTATAATTTGGGGATTTGATGTGAGGTTTCTGGAGGATTTGAAAGGTTTTTTTTAAGGTTGGTGAGATTTTTGAGGTTTTAGAGATTTGGTAAAGATTTTTTGAGATTTTTCTACTTGAGGTTCCGATTTACTTCCAAAGATTTTAGAAATTTTTTAATATTAGATTCGAGATTTTTGGAGATTTTTTGATTTGTTGATAATACTTACAAAAATTTTAAAGATTTATGAGATCTGTAACGATTTTTACAGATTTTAACTGAATTTTCTATTTGAGATTGACAGAGATTCTAAAGTGTTCCAAAAATAAAGGCTACACAATTTTAAAAATAAACATTACTTTAATTTTTTTTTTTAACATTGAAAGAACTAGTCTTTACATCATCGTTGTTTTCCGACGATACCTCCTAGAGGTATAAATTTATTTACTTTGCAAAAAAAGATTTAAGGGATTTCAGTCTTATCATTTATACTCTGTATCGAAACTCACATCAGTCCGCCAACAGGCGAAACTTCACACCGTAAATTCCAATCAATTTACGACGACAAACTAAACATAATCACCAAGGCACGCTGGGATTATGAAACAATCATTTCCCATCATTTCCAACGATTCTAATCAAGCTCGAATTTATCGCCGCCCTCTGGAGACAAAACAAACAACTATTGAGTCCAAATCGATACGACTGACTTCAAGCTCGAGCGAACGACTAAATAAAGGGGTTATTCACACTGCGACGACGTCCGGTGACTATGGATCTTGATAAATCGCTTATCGGCACTTCCGGTTACCTGTCGGGGATGAAAGGGATAAAATTGATGATTTTTACGTCGCTTTGACGCGAAATAAACAGAGTTATTGAACTATTGATTCGGTTTTTAACTTTTATTGATGATGTGGATGCGTGAGTTGACGGATTCGGCCGCCAGAGCGGCGCTGTTTGTGCAGGGTGTTGACCTTGGATATTGTTTCATGTCGGGATTAGCGATTTAACCTAATTAAGCGGAGGATGGGAAAGGTGAGCGAGAGAGCAACACGATTGCCAATTAGGCCGTACACGACCAGATTGTGTCTGTTGTCATGGCGACTGAGTGAAACAAGTCATTTGGCTGGAACGAGACAAATGTCAGACGAGAGTGTAGTAGCTCATTTTTTTGGGGGGCTATTGTTTGGATTTTTTGACAGATTTTGTTTTGTTTTTTTCCTGAAGCCCAAAATAATAAATTCGAGAAAGAAGAAAGAAAGAAAGAAAAGAAAAAAAAAAAAGAAAAACGTTTTTAAGTAAATAGGAAAGTTTTTTAAGTTTAATTTATAAAAAGCAGGTCTAAAAATTATTGAATTTTATTACATTGAAATTTTATTTGAAATAGCCGAAAGATCATAATACAGAAAACTTAATTTTTAATTAAAATAAATTTTAAAATTTTATTACACATTTTTTCAATTTTTTATTATTAAATTTTACCTTATCTCAAGAATAGGCTAGATTTGTACTCCAGGAAAAAATTAGGCCTAATATTTTTTTTTATTGCCTGATGACCTTAAGATTTAAAAAAAAAATGTTTTAGTGGGTAAGTGGGGTTGATAAAAAAACAGTAAAAAAAAATTGTTTTTTTTATCTCGAGTTTTTTTTCTTTCTTTTTTTTTTTTTTTTTTTGTTTGTTCCTTGGGGTACTCTCTACCCGCACTTGCAACTTTAATGTTTTGATTCTGATATGAAACGATTTTCGTGAACTGGAATGAGGTTTAATGCTCATGAGATAAAACAAATTAAAAAAATACAAAAAAAAAAAAAAAAATGGAAGCGAGCATACGATTAGGTCTAATTATAATATTGTAGTTCAAGGGAACCTACAGTCCTCATTTCTTACTGGATTTGCTTTTTTTTTTTTCTTTCCCCTTCATCTCAGGGCAATGCTTTCTCGGCCTCACTGCCCAAAGTCGTTTCACTAACCTCGAAACAGCCATCAAAACAAACAAAAACCTTTAAAAAACATCAAAAACCAACACAAAATTAACACAAAACCCACCAAAACTCTTCAAAACCCACAAAAAAACCCAAAAACCCAAAACACAACACTTAAAAAAAAATAGTTCTAACTACCCACCACGGGGCGGAGCCAGCGCGGTATTTCTGAGCGCCCGCAGTGGAGGCTAGTTTTTGCACAAGGTGAATGGGAAACTGGGAAAGTGTGTTGAACTTTAGGTGCAACTCCCACTCACTACTCGACTCACTCGTCTAGCAGCAGCGACGGCGCTTCTGCCGAATCGCGGCTTGGATTTACCCGGGGTGCTGTCAGTGTTCGGCGGGAGTGTGATGGGGGACATGGGGTCCCCTGAAGTGTCGTCGTCGAGTCCCGCGCCTTTTTGCCGTCGCTCGCCGTCCGACAGCGTCACGTCTAACGAAATCGGCGAAGTGAACTTGGACTTTTGGGATTTGGACTTGAATGCGTCACCTAGTGTACATGTTAATAACTATTCGTCAAGTAGTAACTCTGGGTCAGGTATGTGTGGTTTTTTTTTTTTTTTTAGTTTTTTCCAAGGGTTTTTACAGGTGTTGTTGTGGTTTTTAAATGCCAGGTGGCAATTTTTGTGTTGGTTTTGTGTTTTGGGTTTTGTTAGTTCTTCCGTGATGTATTGTAAAACGGTTTTGTGGCTTTTTCCAGGAATATTTAGGGGGGATGAATAAGATGGCTAAAAATAGTTTGCACCTATTGCTCTCGTGCTCCCCATCCCTATTCCTGACCCACTATTCGTGGTTTTAGACAGCGACAAGGGTTGGCTGGGTGGCGACACCTGGTGATTTTATTTTTTGTTGTTGTTTGGTTGGTGTTGTGGGTTTTAAAAAATATAAATAATAGGGAAATGAGGGTTTTTAGGGTCAGAAAGTCACAACTCACCCTAATTCCACTTTTTCCTCACCCAAAAAAAAAGGGAAAAATATTCAGTCGGCATTTTGATTTTTTTTTTAGTTTGGTTGGTTGATTTTTAGAAAAATAGAAATAATAGGGAAATGGGGATTTTTAGGGTCAGAAAGTCAAAGCTCACCCTAATTCCACTTTTTCCTCACTCAAAAAAAAAATAAAATAAAAGTAAAAAATACTTGGCCGCCATTTTTAATTTTTTTATATAATTAAAAAAGTTTTTATGGCATGTTTTAGTCTTGACCTTTATGACTGACTGACTGACCAACTATTTTCTATATTTTAAAAAAAATATCAAAATCTTGCGGCCATTTTGGATTTTTTTTTTTTTTTTTGTTTTGAAATATTTTTTAATTTGCCGGTTGAAGCATTCATTTTATGGTGTGTGTCAATGAGGCCACCGCCCTCTATACCTGCTTGCTTACATCGCCGGTTGAGTGCTGCACGTGAGAGTCAAGAACCTCCACGCGCCGCAGCCACCAATCACAGACTCAAGGTCGGTCGTGGCTCGAGGCCATGGGCGTCCATATTAAACATTGTTGGAAAGTCATTACGAGTGGTTAGTGTCGTGATGGACTCGCGAGAGAGAAAGATTTGCCCCCGTTCGTTTAATTGGGTCTCCATCGCACCTTTAATCCGCCAGGGGGATTATGGGGGATGGGGCCATGGGGGCTAGGGTGTGGTAAACAAATGGGTTCGCGTGACTTATGCCTCAATTCACCTGCGATTTTTCGATTTTTTTTTTTTTATTTTTTTTTTTTATGGTTGCGTGATAAGGGATTATTTAGAAGAAAAGAAAAAAAATATCGATTTTTATCAATTTGGTGTCTTTTAGTCGATTTTTAAAAATATCGATTTGTTTAGTAATCGATTTTAAAATTGATATTTTTAAATCTTAAAAATTTTGTTTTGTACATATTTTTTTTCGGTTAAAAATCGATTTTGTCGTCGATTTTTCCAGTCAAGTGTTAAAATATAACCATTTTTCACTTGACCAGTGACAAATGAGTGTACGTGTGTGGTCGTGATAGTTCCGTTTACGACCAATTGTTGGTGTTAGTCCATTCAGTTGACCATATTGGACGAAGGTTATCGAGGTGTTTGAAGGATGTGGGATGTTTAGTGCGGATCGTGAGTTTCGACGCCTCTTATATGGTTTGATTACTGCGAAGGACGTTTACTCGTCCCGGGAAAGGAAGGAAAGGAAGGGTTACCGGTTGGATGGTCGCTTTGGAATCGGTCCAATTTTACATCGGTTTGATAACAATTGAGAACAGTCGAGGAGGTGGAGGTCAAGGGTTTTCGCGAGTTATTTGGACCAATACCAATTTTTTTTTTTTTTTTTTTTTTTTTTTTAATTTTTATCTGGTTATTCATAAAGGGCAAGTTCGCCGACTGCTTAGAATAGCAACTAAGGACGATTAAAGAGACGAGTTCGGCGTTGTATGAGATAAATTCAATGTTAACAAATTAATGTAATTAATGGAAAAAAGGGTTGAGATGATGAGATGAGAGGTCAATTTAAGAATATTAAATTTTTAGAATTTTAGAAGGAGGTTTTAAGGGTTTTGTGGGTGGACTATAAAAATGTTAGAATTTTAAAAATATCAAAAATATTCAAAACATTTATAACTTCTCAATCTCAACATTTCAAAAAATTTCTCAAAATTCACTAACTCTTTAAAAAAAATTAAATTATTTAAAACCCCACAATTTTAAAAATTTTAAAAAGTTTTTAAAGTGTTATTAAATCTGTACAAATCTCTTTTTAAACCCCACAATTTGCATTTTTATTATTTTTTTAAATAGGAATTTTATCTTAAACAAACAGGACTTTACCCACAAACACTGACTACTCAACGATTTCTATTTCAGGTACACTGTGTTACAATCACAAAAAGATAACAATAAAACCTAGAAACAAAATTTACAAACAAACCCAAAACCATAACAAAAAAAAATCTAATCTCAACATTTTATCCTCAACTCCACGTGTAACCACTCTAAAAAAAAAATCTAATCAATCTTACCTTTACCCCAACAACAACATCCAACTCTAACCTCAACATTGACACAATTCCATCATAAACAAACCTTAACCCCGACCCAATCCACCAAAACGACGCCCTTCATCACCCCACAAATCGAAATCGAAAATAGAAAACTCTTTCCTTTCTTTTTCTCTTCCCTTTTGTCCCAAACCCCCAACTTAGATCCTTTCACTGCCCGCTTTTCACCTTTATGTTACCATGGCAACGTGGCCAGTTCTTTGAACTTTTTGAGGTCAGACTGGTTTTGACCCAGGTGTTTTCTTCGCCTCGGGGCTTGGCCCTATTTCTTTAATCCCCTCTTCGTTTTTTTTTTATTTTTCTCTCTCTCTCTCTCTCGTAATCATCATCTCTCCCTTTATCCCCCACCTTTTACGACGCTCCCTTGCCAGACTCGTCTATCTCCCTCGTCCTTGAAGGTGTGTCTTATCGACGATAGGGAATCATGGGATTTCTTTTTTTTTTTTTTTTTTTTTTTTTTGGTTTTTTTTAATAATTTTTTTTTTTATTTGAGGTCACTGACCAGTCGATAAAATGTGGTGACTTTCCATTGGACAATGGTCAGTTAAATATAGTTGGTATTAAGGTTAAGTGGATTACTTATAGACTTGACCTACTGGACTTGGCATAAATAAATTATGCTTTTTTTTTTTTTGGATGTCAATGTGTTAGTGGCAATGATCTTTGGAGCTGTTTTGATGGATTTTAATGGATTTTGGTGGTTGTTTGTGTTTTTGTTTAGATTCGTTTTTAAAGTGGATTTTTTCCTCTAGAGAAGGAAAGAGTGTAAAAGTTGAGTAAACTCTGGGAAATTGAATGTTTTCAACTGTGTAATGCAAAAAATGTGACTTGTTTACAATAAATGCAAATAATTGTGGGAAGTATTGTTAAATAGGTGTTTTCAACAATGGAACAAACTAGGTTGTAGTTGAAATTTAGAATAATTAAAAAATTAAATTACCAAAAAATTGTTAAACAACTGTTTTCAACAATAGTTTCAGCCATTATGCAATAATCAACACAAATTTATATTGTTGATGTTATAAAAATAACATCAAACAATGACACTGTTTTATTGTGAAACAATTTAAAAAATAAAATTTTCAAACAATGCCCCAATCAAATATTGATATGATACATTTTTAAAACAAATTTCAACTCAAATATTAAGTTTAAAAAAATTATTTTCAAACATTGACACTGCCAAGTGTCAAATATTGTTTTATTGATTACAAATTGTTGAAACAATTATAAAAATTAAATTGTTAAACAATGTCACTATCAGATATTGACATGATACATTTTTAAAACTCAAGTATCAACTTAAAAAAAAATTATCTTAATTTTACAATTATCATAAATTATCACCACATTTCTCTTTTATTGGATTGAGAAAAAATTCAAATTTTCTGGAATAACCACCAGGTGGAGCAGGTTTTCTGTTACGACACAGAGAAAACCATTGCCCTTTTTCTTCCCCTTCTTTTATTATAATTTTTTTCTTTGTAATATGTAACCTCTTTTAGAACTGTGACTAGTTGCAGTCACTTTTTTTTTCTTCTTCTCCCTAACAAGAAAATACTAGTGGCCTCTTGTGGAAACGAGGTCAAGATAAATAAAAAGAAATTCAAGCTTAGTTTATGTGTCTTTTTTTTATGCTCATTTTTTGTGTTTACTTTAATCAGGTTTTAGAATTTTCTACGAATAACATAAAATGATAAAAAATTTTCACTGAATCGTAAGGGGAAAAGGAAAAAGAAATTTGAATGACACAAGTTGTGGGTGTTATGTCAGTGCAGGTGTGTTTCCAGGTGGATATTGCTCGAAGCACAGGTGAAAAAGTAATTTTTAGCTGCTTTTTCAAGAAATTTACATAAATAAAAAAAAAATATTTTTTATTATTTTTATTTAAATTTTTTTTTTTATTTAATTTCAGGTCGGGAGGATATGTCCCCTCCTGGCAGCATTAATGGATTCCCAGTGGACAGTTTTGGTGAATCGAAAAAGAAAAAAGGACCTACACCTCGTCAACAAGAGGAATTGTGTTTAGTTTGTGGTGACAGAGCGTCAGGATATCATTATAATGCTCTTACGTGCGAAGGATGCAAAGGTGGGTATTTTTGTGATTAGAGACTGGATAAAAGCATAAATTAATTTATAAAAATATTTTATGGCATAACATGACAATTTACTTAAAATGCATAAATGGTAAATTGGTACATGTGATGAATGTATATATTTTTTTTTTTGTAATTTTAAAGGTCTCTATGTCGAAAGTTGTTTCGGTAATGTCGAATGGGACTAAGTTTTTTGTGTTTGAATTTCGAGGAAAGCTATAGTCTAAAAGATATTCTGATTTTTTTTTTCTTGGAAAAAATGAAGGGTTTTCGACTTTAAAGTTAATTGTGTAGATTGACATGACATTGACAGAAGTTTTATCAAGTTAATTCACACGTGTTCACACAGGCTCCGCTGCGATTTTCTGTCAAATTCCTGCCTCTGTGACCTGTGTAGGATTCTCAACCTGATCTAATCTAATCTAACTAACTTAACCTAACCTAACCTACTTAACCTTAAACTTAATCTAATCTCATAGAAAATCCTAGCGGATCTATTGGTCGCTAACCCCCTTACCTTCTAGCGTTCACTTTTTACGTCCACTGCGTGTGTGAACATTCGTGTGAACATAGCTCAAACACAGGTAAACAAGTTTTTGTCAATTTAAATACATTTTATGTGAGAAAAGAAGTGATAGGACTTTTGAACACTTAGAATTTTTAATAATATCACTTGTTTTGTCACTTTTTGAGTGCTTAAGTTAGAAATATCCCGTCTCTAGTTACAGGAGTTTGAGTTTAAGCGTTTAATTTTTAACGTGTTTTAACATTTTTTTTTCTGTTTATTTTAGGGTTTTTCCGGAGGAGTATCACGAAAAACGCAGTTTATCAGTGCAAATACGGCAACAACTGTGAAATCGACATGTACATGCGACGCAAGTGTCAAGAATGTCGGCTCAAAAAGTGCCTCAACGTTGGCATGAGGCCTGAATGTAAATCAATTCATCTATCAAAGTTATTTCTAAATCATATTAACTCATATTTTATGAATTTTAGGCGTGGTACCTGAACAGCAATGCGCCGTAAAAAGAGAAGCAAAAAGACAACAAAAAGAGAAGGACAAACCCAACAGTACGACTAAGGAACACGGGTCACCCGCCGACCTTCACAAAGAAGAATCCAAGGAGAAGGATCCAGCGATGTCGAATAAACTAACCTCGGAACAACTCGAGTTGATCGAAAGGCTCGTCTACCATCAAGAGGAATTCGAGTCGCCTTCGGAGGAAGACCTCAAAAAAATCACCGTAAGTTTCGCTAATCGACCACTTAATTCTTGAATTCTTTGAACGTTTCAGAGAAACTGACGTTGTTTATAATCAATTTTCGGTGTCACAAACCACGGATGAACGTTGGAAAACGATTCAAAAATGTCGTAGTTGTCGTACAATGAATTAGGGGCCGAAATGAGGGAAATTTTTTAATAACTTAAGGAACTGACATCGTGAAATCAAATTTTTTTGCTTTGAAGCACATTTGGTTCCTTAATTTCAAATATTTTCAATCAATTTCAAGAATCTATAAATCGTTTGATCACTTTTGTGAAACTGAATCAAAATATTTATAAACTTAAGAATTTGATCTAAAAGAAGTGAATTAATTCAAATGTGGAAAATACTGTTTCCAGTTTACTTTTGAATGGATTTTAGCAAATGCATGACTTAATTGTTATACACAATAAACTAGAAGCAGCATTTCTCTCATTTAAATAAATCTTTTCTTTTGTGAACGAAATTTGTAAAACAAGAGTGAACGACATGAATGAACTCTGGTTTAATTTTTAAAAATATGAAATTCGATTTTCATCCGTGGTAACAGTAAACTTTTATTTTCCTACGGCGACCAGCAATTCCCCTTCACAGGTCAAGAAGTGTCGGACGACGACAGACGCTTCAAACACATCACCGAGATCACGATTCTCACGGTGCAGTTAATCGTGGAGTTTGCAAAACGCGTTCCCGGCTTCACGCCGTTGGTAAAAGAAGACCAAATCACTTTACTCAAGGTAGAAAGAAGAGAAATGAGTGTAAATTTCGAGCTGGTTCGTCGTCGTGGTCACCGTGTCGCTACTTTTGTCCTTTTTTTTTATTTATTTATTTTTCGTCGCTTTTAATATCGTGTCCGTTTTTGCTTTTATCGTTATTTTTCTCAGACCTTTCCGTTCACGGGGGAAGATGGCGATAGTCGATTCAAGCACATCACAGAAATCACCATCCTCACAGTTCAGCTGATAGTTGAGTTTTCAAAGAGGTTACCTGGATTTGACACTTTAGAAAGAGAAGACCAAATTACTCTTCTCAAGGTACAAAAGGGTCAACGTTTTTGGTTTGTCTCGATACAT
>JAQFZP010000836.1:0-26156 GCA_034695745.1 Geophilus truncorum | reverse complement strand
TGCAGAAAGCCAGATGTAAACAAACACCACGCAAACACCTCAACAAACATGGCGCCTCTCAATCGTAGATGTCTTTTGCTAGCTGAATGTTTGAATGCCACGAGATTAAAAGCTCCAGGACACCAACGAACAGCAGTAACAGCTGTCTGTGTAATTTTACTTCGACGGGAGTTAAGAAAGCTACGAAAAAAGCGTAAATTCTGCGTGAGACCAATTTTACAACAACGCAGCGCGAACAGTGAGTCCAGTCACTTGATTCAAGAAATGCGGCTCAATGACACAGAAAATCATCACATATTCTTCAGGATGTCTAAAAAACAGTAAGCAATATATATATATATATATATATATGGTGAACACATACTCACATTTATTATTATGCTACAGGTTTGATACACTTTTGGCACTTGTCGGACCTCAAATAACGAAGGAAAATACCAATTTCCGTGACTCCATTTCTCCTTCAGAACAATTAGCAATGACAATTAGGTTTGAATGCTATATATTTATCACTAACCAATCTCAAACATAAATCAAATTTATTTTTTTTTATTTTTTTTTTTTTTTTTAGGTATCTTGCACATGGAGACTCGCAACAAATTATTTCATTGGCGGATAGAGTTGGGAAATCAACTGCTTGTAATATAATCAAGCAAACTACAGCTGCCATTTGGGATTGTCTACATCCCTTGTTTTTAAAGGTAGTGTAAAATGCATTGTATTATAAATAAATGTGGAAAATATAAAATGATATTTTACAGCCGCCAACTACTGACGATTGGAATAGAATAGCAGATGAGTTTTATGACGTCTGGAACTTTCCAAACTGCGTTGGTGCAGTAGCCGGCAAACATGTTGTAATTCAAGCTCCACAAAATGCAGGCTCAAATTTTTTTAAGTACAAGCTGCCACATAGCATTGTGTTAACGGCTATTTGTGATGCCAACTATGTGTTCACACTTGTTGACATTGGTGCCTGGGGTAGACAAAGTGATGGGGGAATTGTCGGTTGCTCAAAATTTGGTCATGCCATAGAATGTGGGAAAATGAATTTACCCAGCAATTCATTTCTTCCAGGCTCAAACATTTTGTCACCTAAAGTTTTTGTTGGGGATGCAGCTTTTCCCTTATTGACAAATCTTATGAGACCATATCCTGGTCTGAAGCTTGATTTAAGATGCGATTGTTTTAATTACAGATTGAGTCGAGCACGGCGTATTATCGAAAATTCATTTGGCATTTTAGCTGCCAAATGGAGAATTTATAGATGCCCAATTATTGCGAGTGTGACAACAGTCAATGCTGTTATCAAAGCAACTGTTTGCTTGCACAACTACTTGCGAATGGCGGATGTAAAACTCGAAAGAAATGCAAATTTATATTGCCCTTTGGGATTTGTAGATCAAGAGTCTGCTGATGGCACCATTATTTTGGGGCAGTGGCGTGAACAAGTCTCAACAGATGATGCTATACAAGATGTATCAACTTTTCAGAGAAATCATTATTCTTTGGCTGCAAAAAAAGTCCGCGATAACTTTACAGCTTATTTCTGTTCCACAAATGGTGAAGTACTGTGGCAGTATGACATTGTAAATCGTGAATATTTGTAATTCATTTTCTCACTGACTTCTCGCACCAATTACCCCGTTAAATCGACTCACTCGCGTGAAAAACACTCGTATGAACTGTAAGCAATTTTTATTTTTTCACTTGCGTGAAAAACACTCGTATGAACTGTAAGCAATTTTTTTTTTCACTTGCGTAAAAAACTCGTATGAACCGTAAGCATTTCTTTTTTTTTTTACTTGGGTGAAAACACTCGTATGAACTGTAAGCGATTTTTTTTTTTCATTCGCGTGAAAAACTCGTACGAACCGTAAGCATTTTTTTTTTTTCACTTGCGTGAAAAACACTCGTATGAACTGTAAGCAATTTTTTTTTTCACTCGCGTGAAAAACTCATGTGAACCGTAAGCATTGGTCATTCACAGTCAAATTTAAATAAATATCAAAAATGGATAAGACATTCTGGAAATATTTGTGACTTCATTAAAAATAACCTTGATTCACTGACTAGTGACTAACTTTATTTAAATAAGAAATCCATATACCATCTTTAATTTGTGTATAAATTTTAATTTTATAACTATCAACAAGCACTTGTAAGAATGGTACCAGTACACAATTCAAAACTTTATAATCTTCTTCTATTCAATTTTTATTCTATTTGGCGATTTTTATTTTATCTTTATCGTTATTCCATAAAACCTCAGTTTTATACATCACTTTAAATCAATTTTCATCAACGAATTGAAATGTATAAGACCGGCTTGATTGCTTTCATTTTTCTCAGCCCTACAGTATCTAAATTTATTACCAAATGTTGGCACGTGTTGTTTAGTGGCTTGCATTGTAATAATTGGCATTTAAATTTTTATTTTTTTAGTTGTAAATTACAAACCTTTACTCAAAAATAAAATTAAGAATTTTTTTAGCGAACTTGCCTGTAATTGCTTTGAATTTTGGGTAAATTATAATTAGGCAAAAAGTAGGCCCAAATCGAGTCGCACTTATATTTAGGCCGCGGAAAGCATTTCGTTCAGACGATGTGACATCTTTGTGATAAACAGGAAGTAGAAGTAAGGGATGAAATAGGTTACATCCGGTCTGATTGCAACTGCTATACAAGCCATATTTTAAAGGTAAACCACCTTATTACAAACAGTTCTTTTTAGTCACAACTGTAACTCTCAACTATTCGACATGCAACAAAAATCTGCGTTAATATTCGGAGGAAATGGCTTTATTGGCTCAGAAACAGTTGATCGATTCTTACAAAATAATTACAAAGTTACATGTGTCAATAGAGGAAACTGGTACTGGGATTCAGGCGACAGAATCAAACCACGAGTAACTAACATCACGTGCGATCGCACTAAAGGAATGAGAAATTGTCCGGAGTTTCTTCACCAATTAGCCGTCACTCAACACCCTTGGGACGTTGTCGTTGATTTCAGCGGCTACAGATCAGAAGAGGTTAAAGATACGCTTCAAATATTGGAAAATAAAATGAAGTTATACATCTACATTGGTTCCGATTCGGTGTACGAGGTGAGCAAACCAAAGCCTGGGCTGAGTATCGAAGAGGACGCAGTGCGACCTGAGTCTTTGGAAGAGCAAGAAGCGTTGAATCAGCGGGATCCTTACGGACATGGAAAACTAGTTTGTGAAGAAGTGATAACGGAAGAATTAACTAAAAAAGGAGTTGATTTTATCATATTGAGATTACCTGACGTGGTCGGACCGCGAGACACGACCAACAGGTGGTGGTTTTATCAAATGTGGCTGCAGTTTTATGGAGAAATCAATAAGCCGTTGTCGATTCCTCCTCATACGTCTTCCCTCGCTACAAGTTACGTTTACGTGAAGGATGTTGCCGATCTTGTGCTGATACTGGTTTTGAAGAAAGAAAAAGTTAGAAATCAAGTGTTTAATGTTGCTTTAGACGGTACTTTTACATTACCTGAATTTCTTAAAGACGTTGCAAAGGAAATGGGATTGAAAGAAGTCGAATTTGCAGCTAAAGAAAACTTGTCATCGTTTAAATGCTGCGCTTTTCCTTTTCCGAGCATAATGCGTGGAGGAATTGATGCTTCGAAGATCAAAATGACTCTTGGTTGGGCCCCAACGTCTTGGGATGCTGTCGTCAAAGAGACTGTCCAGTTCTACACGGATGCCTTCTGGAATTTTCCCAAGGAGAGAGTGAAAATTGTTGAAGGATTGTTGTCTGAAGTTGTTCCCGGTGAAACCAGAATTGCTTTTTCAAATGCTGTCAAGGCGGTTGAAGGTAATCAATAATTGATATTTGACCGAATTCGGCGTTACCATATTGATGTCATCTATAGAGCATGAATTGCAGAATGAAGCAACGCCTTCATCTATAAAACAGAAAAATTAACTGGAATAAAGCAAAATGAAAAAAATGCACAAATGATATTCAACAAAATTTATGTTCGGATTGTTCATCTCTGCAATTATTCATAAAAAAAATATAAAAGTACATCACAACGTTTGTAAAAACAAAATGTTTATTTGCAAAAAGGGATGTAATTAATAAATTTTTTCAAGTAATCACAGCTAAATAATAAATTTCCACTAATTTCAGTGAAACTTTTTCTTAGGATAAAGGAAAAAGTTCTACACACAATTTATTATTTCGTGATTGCAATCCTTGTAGCACATGTAGTTTCTGAAGAAACTGAGACAGTAGTTGAATTCTAAGTTTTCAAAAAGTGATGACGTCTCTTTTCTGGAAAAAATTCTTCACACCCAAACTTTCTTCAATTTTTTATGCCTTTTTTCTGAATAGTTTATGAGTTATTATTTTCCATAAAAAAATCGATCGGAAAGACTGATTTTTTAATGTAAAATGGGGTAATATGATCTAATCAATTTGGCAATCCCGATCCCATTCTTTGAGATTTCGTTTGAATTGACTATTTAATTTCAATTCTCGAAAGCAGTTATCAACAACATTATCGAAACGAAACTAAATATTTATTTTTTTTTTTATTTGTATGATTAATCATTTGCCTCTCCTGTCATTAGTCATGCAAACTAAACTCAAATACAGTGGAACCTGTTTATAACGTTTCTCAAGGGACCAGCTTGAAAATGACGTTATAACAGAGTAACTTTGGACTGTATAGCTGGGGAAACAAAAAACCTTACGCTATAACCGGGTTTACGCTATAACCTAGTACGTTATAAACGGGTTCCATTATATTATGGAAAATGCTTATCATTTAATTTATGATACCATTTCACTGAATTCAAAATGACAAATTTCACAAATGGAAAAAAAAAAAAAAAATTTCCAAACTGATTGCCATGACGTCTTCTAACTTTCGCAACAACTGTTGGAAATATAAAGAAGGAACTGGAAGGGAAAGTGTTGGAAATGAAATATTGAAGTTAATCTCATTAAGGAACTTAAATATTAGAGATCTTGCAATCAAAACAGAAACGATTAAAAAGTATAACTTTTAAACTAAAATATTCAAACAACAAAATTTAAAACTTATTGCAGATTTCGATCCTCCAGATCACGTTTAGTTGTTTGCATTATTGAGATATTCCAGTTTAAAGTTATACGTTTTATCCGTTTACGTCACATTTGGTTTCACAAGATCCCTAATGTATAACGAGGTGTAAAATAAAAACGCAATCAACAAAATTCGCAAATTTTGTTAAACAATTTATTGTCACGCTACAATGATACAAAAAAATCAAAAAAAAAATCACTAAAATGGCAACTGCAATACCACATGAAAAACTTTCACGTTTGAAATGAAGTCATGAATCTATTTAATCAACACGTGTCTTACATGCGAAATACATAAACTTCTGGTATCAAGTATACGTGAACATAAGATCTAAATGATTCATAAATGCAGTGTGATACATCAATGAAATCTTAAGAATAAAAAACATGAAAAAACGTAAAATAATAAAACCCCTACATATACGTCTACTATCGGACGTAAATGACGCTATGTTTACATCGATGGGTAAAATGAACCAAGAATTCTTAAAAACGCCTCGCGCCGACCGCGCCTCGACTCATCAAACCGGGAGAAATTTGTGTCAGTGTACCAAGTAACGGATGACGTTGCTGTTGCGGATTCAAAGGGTTTCGCATGCCGAAATTATTAATCGGAGCAACGACCTGTTGCTGCGCCGCATTTAAAGGGGATTGGAGCGTCATCTGCCCTTGTGCACGAACCGGAATATTATTACCACCATTATTAATCGTTTGCCCCGCTAATTGTCCTTGTGCAACAGCCGCAGCTGCAATGCTCGAGTTCCCACCGACTCCTTTCAAAGTGCGAAGTAGAGACGGACCACTTTGGATCAAGTTGTCGAGCGCTTTTTGTACGTTTGGATTGTCGAAGTTAACGCCGGATGACTGGCTGTTGTTGCTTGCCGATTCGTTCCAGTTGTTGCCACCTGCTCCGACGGCTGCATTTCCCAGTACTGAAGCGATGGCTTGGTTTGCGGCTGGTGATTGGTTGAGAATGCTGAGGATTCTTTTCTGCAGTTCTGCTTGTTGGTTTTGGACTAATTTTTGTGGGGAGGGTTGTTGAATAGGAGCGTCTGGAAAATGGAGAAAAGAGAAATGTGTGTTTAAATCAAAAACTTCGAATTCCAAGCCTAAACCCATTCGTTATTAGAAAAAAAAAAAAAAAATCATCTAGTGGCAACATTTACAATTAAACTATTAATTTCATTTGTTGCCACTAGAAAATGCCAAATTTACTTTTGCTATTACACACAGCTAAATTATCATCAACTTTAATCCTAAATTTTGAATTTTAAATCGTTATAATAATTTCCTCATTATATTTGATAATTAACCGTATGCACAAGCAGTTGCATGGATTTCTTACCTATTGGTTTATTATAAAGCGCCGTTGCAGATGCGGCAGTAGCTTCAGCTTCTTTCAAAAGACGTTCTTTCCTTTCTTGCAAATTTCTTATGACTCTGTCAATCTCCGGCACACTAATCGGTCGTCCGTCGGCAAGAAGATTTAAGAGAACCTGAACACCACCCTCCACTACAGGTGGATAGGATGATGCCAGAGCCATTTCATTAATAGGTCGATCCCCAACAGCAGCAGCAGCAGCAGCGGCTGGGATTCGATCCCGCACCGACTGCAAGTAAGAATCGAAGTTGCGCGCTAATAAGCTCATAGCATCATCCAAAGGCATATTTCGATGTTCTAAGAGGAGAAAACACCGATAGACAGAAAACGGTTATTAAGTTTCACACGAATTTGTATCTCAATAAGTACTTTTCAATATTGAATATCATTCAAACTCAGTGTAAAGAAACTACTACTTGTTAAAGCGTAAGTCGTGAATAAAACATACAAACCTTGCGGCTTTCCCCATAAGATATTCACTGTTACTGATTTGTGTTGCTCGTTTTGCGGCAAAATTACTGCGGTGTATAAACATCCTCTTCGAGAAATGTCATCCAGAATGTGTGGAATGGACGAGTGTTCACGTGGAAACAAAAGATCAGTCCGCAAGTTCAGGTTTTTCAAGCGAGCTTCGATCATTTCAGCGTATAACCTAAATAAAAATCCATTTTAAGTAACCAAATCAATAAATGTGTGTTTATTTTTAAAAAAATACCGGCTTTGTTTATTCGCAACGACAATTTCGCAGTCATTTGGATATCGCGAATCTGAGGGTTCTGGAAACTGTTCGCGATAATTATCGGGTCCAACATCTCGTCTGATTTTCACATCATCTCGCGGTCCTAATCGTCTGTCCTGATCGTCGAACGATCGACGACTTCCCATCTCGTAATATGGATCCCTCAATCTGTCATCTCTAAGTTTATCGTCTCTGGAAAATCTCGACATCTCTCGACGAACCTTATCATCTAATAATCCGTCTTTATGCGGTGATCGATCCCGATACTCTCGCCTGGTAGAAATTCTCATTTAGTTTCGTTTGTGTTACATTCGTCATTCAACCAACTCACCGTCTACGATCGTCGAAAGGTGGTGGGGTTCGTCTTCGTGGCGGTGGTGGACGGGGTATTCGGTCGTCCTTTTCTTTTCGCCTGAGACCAGCTACGTTTACTTCTGAAAATGTAAGAAAAACGTCAAAATAAAGTAATAAATAAAAAATTAAAGCAAGTTTAATTGGATGTTTCAACGTGACTCACGCATATAAAATTCTATTAAACCTACCAATCTTGTTGTTTCTAAACAAAGTCCCGTTTTCTTGCTTGGCTGCTGCCTCAGCATCGTCTGCGTGATCGTACTGAACGAAAGCGAAGCCACGATGCAAAGACACACCTATTACACCAAGATACTGATATAATTTTGCTTTTTTGTCCATTTAACAAATTTGTGCATCGAAATTATATTACATTAACTCATTAACATATTTAAAAAAAATGCATGAAATTGAAACATCTTGCTTGTCACTCGCATTACCAAATTTCATTTCAGTACTAGTACTAGCAAGCACCCCGTGCTACACGGGGTTTTTGCTAGGTTCTACCCTCGTTTAACCCCCGTCCTCACCCGCACCATCACCTTTCTCTCCTTTAAATATTTCTTACTAATAAAATTCTTCCTTTACCTGACACTTTTCCAAATTTAGAAAATTTTTCGTCGATTTCCAGTCGCGTTACTTTTTCAGATGGCAAATTCCCAATAAAAATTCGAGAGTTTAACGATTTCGGATCCGAACTGTTCGTTTGAGAACTCATGAATTTACGTTCGTCATCTTTCATTAAATCATCGTCTCTGCGTTCTTTGGCTTTCATTGACATATTCTGCATACACTATTAAAAATAATAAAACTGATCAATAAAAAATAAAACTTATTTTCACATTGATTATACATAAATTATTAAAAACCACAAAACATTTCTTTTTTTTTCTTCTTTTTAAATACCAATTTTAGCAAAGCTTTACGTGCTCTGTAACCCCGGCAACAAATTTAGGCCTATCGAATTGTATAGTTGACATTTGCTTTTCCAAACACCATTCGATCAACTAGCAACTGCTGCTTGTATTATAACCACCTTTTGTTACTTCATTTGGAAGAAAGACGTATTTTTGTCGGTGCATCAAGTAATGCAAAGATAAATGCTTCGAATTTCAACTTCCTTCGTTATCTACTGCACTGTAAGAGGATCCAAAATTGCTTGACGCTCTTTAGGCTTCGGTATCGTATCACTTACAATGACAACCAATACAGGATTACACATAGAAGATTTACCAGTGCAAAATTGTAAAATGATTTTTCATATTTTATTTACTATAGCAAATAATAAATTTATATTTAATTTTGTATTTTCAAATAAAAACATTAAGCCCGCAGTTGGCGATCAAGACTACGATCGCGATCGCGGAATGAAATGTCTCTGGAGCAGACTGCATGTGAAGGTAACGGATTTATTTGAAATTTACATTATAATATAAGTGAAATATTGCTCTATATTGCTCGTATTTATTTTTCAGACTTGAAAGCATTTGAGAGACGGTTGACAGAAGTGATTTCCTGTTTACAACCATCTGCTACTCGATGGAGAAGTAAAACTTTGTGTTACAATTGATAGAAAATGTTGAAAATGGATTTTTCTTTTATTTCTAGTTATTTTATTAGTTGCAGCCATGTGCACAGCCTGGGGTGCCTGGCAGTGGTTAATTGATCCAGAAACATCGCAAGTACGAAGTACAAATTGAATCCGGTGTATTAAATTTTATTATCTATTCTTCGTTATTTTTATTATTTGCAGGTCCCATTTTTCCAGTCATTACTTAATCATCTCTTCTTCACTATAAGTAGTTTAATTTTAGTGGGATTATTCCTCGCAGGAATTCACAAGAGAGTCGTAGCTCCATCAATGTAAAATTTTATTTTATCATGTATAAATTTGAATTTCTTTACAATTTCTTTTTTGGTTGTTTTAGAATTGCATCGAGAGTGCGTTTGGTTTTGAATGATTTCAACATGTCATGTGACGATGTAAGGACAATTTCTTCCAAATTACTACTTTTAGAAGCTTTTTATTCGTTTTTTGCAGACGGGGAAGTTAATTTTAAAGCCCAGGCCAACAGTGTCCTGACCGGTCATAAATTATTCGCGAATCACTAATTTTTAATTACTCCTTGTATAAATTAATTTTAAGTTACATATTTACATCGAAGAAAATGAAGTTTTGAAATGTAAAATTATTACTCAACAATGAATTATTTTAATTGCATAGGATGATAATAAAAAAAAGATTTTATTTCATTAATGTTTTCCAATAAATATTTGTACATCGTTTTACATAAAGTTATAAAGAAGTTGCGATTGAAAATTAAATGCCAGTTCGATCATCACCTCGTAGTGCTCTGTATTTCGCTATTTCGTTTGGGAATTCTTTGGTCAATTCGAATAACAAAAGGGCCTTAAATTTCTGAAACAAAAAATAAGGAAATATTAAGATTAAGATCAATAATGCTCATAGAAAATGTTACTCTAAATGCATCGATTTTTCCTTTGACTTGCTCGTTTTTAACCAACGCTTTTTCCATGCAGTCTTTTGTGTACAGTTGTGGATTTCTGGCTTGATCGATGTAGCTAAAATAGTTTGTAATATAAATTGTTAAATCTTGAAAAATGTTAAAGCACAAACACTGAACTGGTTAAACAAATTTGACTTACTCAAAGACTTCTAATGGAACGTGCACATCTTGTACTTGAGTTTTCAATTTATCGATTTCTTGCATTTCTGTTACTAGAGTATTTCTATACAAGTAAATGGGTAAAAATTAGATCACAATTTGCCTTAATAATAAATATGAATTTCTTACATCTTCTGATTTAATACTGTTTGTCCTGTCGGTTGGAAATCGCTGACAAGGATTCCCATTTGACGAACATTTTCTATGAACATTTCCAAATGCGCTTCTAAATCTTCCAAAGGCGACGACATTATGCAAAGTATAAAGATTCTTCCGACAAAATAGAAATGATCGATTAGTGTCGAGTTTTAGATTTCAGCCACCATCAATGAATCAATCTGCGCAGACCGGTTAAAATATTTCGCGACCGGGTACCAATGAGATGATGACGCACGCGACTATTATCTTTTATCTTTATTCCCGAAAAAGAGTTCGCGCTGCATTTAGACTGAAAATAGTTGTAGAATTGACATATTCAATTTAGAAGCAACATTTTTACAAATTTAAACAAAAGAGTAATACAAATTGTCAAAACATTAGTAGCTGTTCAAGAAAGATCCTTACAACTAGTCCGCGTGGCCTAATGGATAAGGCGTCTGACTTCGGATCAGAAGATTGCAGGTTCGAATCCTGTCGCGGACGACTAGTGAAATTTTTTTTTTAATGGTTTTAAATAGGATGTCTTTCTTTTTAATTTAGATCATCAACACTTAATAACAAATTTACTTTTTAAGATAGTTTTATTCTCTATTTTATTGAGGAGTCACTAAAATGATTACAATTTTGATTTCAAATTTAACATATCTAGAGCATTTTTAACAAGTTGTACAGCATTTTGCGCACATCCATAAGCTAAAGTCACGCCGTATCCACCATGCCCGTAATTGTGAACAACCTGGGAGAAACCACATTGAAGAAAAACAATTTATTTCTCACGTATTAAACATACCGGAAGTGATCCACTGTTATTATTTCTTTTTAGGAATTCCAGCTCCACTCGAATTTCATCACGATACGGCCGCAAACCCACGAATTCATATTCAATTTTGGCATTCTGAAAACAATTTAAAAATTATTTTAAATTAAAAAAAATATATATAACAGTATTACTTTTAAACTAGGCACTAAAGCACAACACCGGTCCCAGATTTCTTTTGAATTGTATGAATTTATTTTAGTATCATAGCTTTCAAACTGTCTTGTCCCTCCTAATGTAACAAAATCAAATCTGTATTATAAAATACATTTTATTAAAATCTGTAACTGTTTTGCCAATTTTTAATTTCACCTACCCAGGTAAAATATAGGTGTCGTAATCACCATAGACAAATTCCTTTATCCAAGGCGCTTTTACCTATAATTAAAAAAATGTTTTAATGTATAGCAATAAATTTATAATAATTCACCTTGAAAACTTGACCTCGTATTGGCACAACTCTATTATCATTGCACAAGTATTTTGCTGAAAATCCAGTGCAATTTACAACTACGCTAAACTTATCCCCTAACTGCAAGAGAAAAAAATATATTTATGTACTATTTAGTGTCCTAAAAATAAATAGACTTTTACTTCATCAAAACTATTAATACTCTTCTTCAACATTATACCACCATTATTTAGAAATCTGAAAAATTTAGATAATTTGTAATTACAATACAAAATGTAATTTCCAGGATATAATTTACTTTTTGGTCAACCAAGGCAAAAATCGCCTACATTCAACTAGAACTGTAGTGAAATTACAACCATACCTATTTGAATAAATTAAAAAAATACCAATAAGTATTAAATATTAATTTCTATGTACAATGTTTACTTCCAGTTTCCGGGAAACGACTTTAACTCATTTTTGTCCATCTTTCGCCACACTGGTAAAATATTTTCAAGTAACTGACTCTTTCAAATTTTTAAAATTCATTTTTAGGAATTCGAAGATTTTTTTTTCATTTATAAAAATACTTTTGTTATGTCTTCATTTTCTGCAGCTAAGATGTACCCGTTAATTTCTTTAATTCCTGCATCATTCGATTGCAAACTCGTTGCAATTGACTTGTAATAGGAATACGAATCGCGACACCACGTCCTGCATTAAAAGATTATTACGTCATTGGTTTACAGATTAAGTAAATTGAGAGTACGACGCGCACTTGATTGAATCAGGATTAGGTCCACGGAGACTGACCGATGGACGAAAAATGCCAGCTGCGCCATCGCTTAATGTGTCAGTAGTGGTTTTGTCAGCTATGATCGTCACTGACACATTTGGAAAAGTTTCTTGAATTTGTACAGCTGTGCACAAACCATTCACACCTGCTCCGACCACACAAACGGTGGGAGATTTTTCTCTTTCTGTCATGAGGGCACATGAGGGCACCAGCACCACTAGATAAAAATCATTTTAATTTTCTCGCTGTGTGGCAGCACCGGGGCAGTTAGAAAGAATGTCTAAATTGCCAAAGGCACTAAAAAAAAGGCCAACATTTAAAGGAAGTATTTTTTCAATCTTGTTATCAGAATATTCAGAAATACAAAATCTCCCATAAAGTACACAAAGGGTGTTTATGTAATTTTTGAGGTATTTATACTATCAATCCCTGCTATATTAATAATAAACAATCTTCAATTAAATTGAACACATTAACTCTTTTTTTTTTTACGAATCTTATGACTTACAAATAATGGTTCAAAATCCAAGAATTATAAAGTGTAACTACAAATTCGCACCAGTCACCAGATCGAGTTGCAAGTTAAAAGCACAAAAGATTAATTAAAGTAAAGCTTTCATATCATTTTAAAACATTTATTAATTTTGATGACAATGAATTTGTTTAACATTTTACATTAGCTCTAAGTTTTTTCATTGTGTTTAACTTAAAAAATACGGTAAGAATTATAATTAAAATAATAAAAATATTTTTAAATTTCAAAAATTACAAAAGATGTTTTTCGTGGTTGAATTTAGATTTCCTGATCTCCGTGCTTCTCTCGTTCTTCTTTCTTTTGGCACGATTTATCGGCTACAAAATATTTATCAATCCCTGCTTTGTTTTCATTGACATCGTACGCCTCTTCACATTTTTCGTGAACAGCAGAAAGTTCGTGATCTTCGATTTTACGACGCAAACTCTTGCCGTCCACAGCTATTCCGTCAATGAAAGGACTCTTCATAGAAATCTTGGAAAATGCAAGACACAAGGCACAAAAAACTGTCTTCTTCTCTTTACAGTAGGTCAACCATTTACGATTTGATCCGTCTCTTTGTTTAATTGCGCTCAGTAGTTTCGCATCACTAAAGTTTTGCTTCGGATGAAAATTGAAAAACGCAGCAAGTTGATTTCTCTTAGGACGAACGAAATAGTCGTCTAATTCTTCTGTCAAGTCAATTAATTCAACCTCCTGATCAGAGCTGCCAGATTCTTTCACACTTTCGATTTCGCAGTCGGAGTCGGAGTCGGCAATTTCAGCAAACTTCCGCTTATTTTCTATCATTTCTTTAGTTTCACATTTTCCTTTGATTTCTGTACGATCCATTTCCTACGGTGACGAATTGTAGTAATAAGAAATCACTTGTTACTTGAAACGCAAGTATACAACTACACGTACTGGAACAACAAAACAAAGTTGTCTTTAAAATAGTAAAATCTTATTGGAGAGCAGCAGTTACGTTGCTACAACGTTTTTAAAACGGCAACCGCGATTGGTTCTTTTCTTTTGATCGCGGAAAGTATCAACAGAAAAAAGTGCTTCCGAACTATTTTTTTGCTTCAATACATTAGAAACGCTGTTAAAACATTTTCGAAACGCAAAACGTGATTGGTTCTTGTGGAAACGAACATCACCTGATACGCCCCCCGCCCCCGTATACATTTTTTGAAAGATTTTTATTCTTTCTTTGTTTCTTGGTTTGAATACGGTAGCATAAAATAACTGTCGTGAGGCATAACCTGGCGATATGGAAGACAAGAAATATTATGAAAGTATCATAATTTGGCTTCAGAATGAAATCTCTCCACCTGGATTAAACAAGAACGAGACAAAAAAGTTTAAGAAACAAGCTGAGAACTATCAGGTGAGACCACGTGAAACTAAACGGTAATTCTCGAAAGAAAGTCGCTTTATTTTTTTCTGTATAAACGTACATATAGGATGAGCTCGGAATTCTATGTTACAACATGAACGGAATGCTATTGAAAGTAATTTTCACTGAAGACGACCGACTGACTTTAATAAAGAAAGCACATGTGAATGCCAGGGGTACGTAACAAGAAAAATTTCTTTGCTAGATTTTATTTTTTAAAACAAACTTTTCTCTTAGGCACTCATTTAGATGAAAAAGGAATACTCTATCGACTTGCAGTTGAATTTAAAGTGCATTGGAGAACGCTGAAAACTGACGTTGAAAATTATTTCAAGTTCAAATGCGAGAAATGCCGAAGGAATACGGGGAACATCGGTGAAAAAGAAGTTGATCGAACCAAGAACTGGGCCAAAGTGAGTGCAAATAGATAAATAAAAACAGCGACATTGTATTTAAAAAATTTTTCTGCAGATAATAGTTGAAATTATCGGACCGTTTAATCCGACTTACGGTGGATATCGCTACATTTGCGTTGTATTTGACCCAGAATCACGTTGGATCGAGTTGGCGAAATTGAAGAGTTACGATGCTGAAGAAGTTGCGGAATTTTTGCATTTTGAATGTTTCTTGAGGGAATTTGGCTGGGCCCGTGTTTACTGCCTTGGCACAAGTCAATATTTTGCTGACAAACTTAATTTAGCTTTGAGGAAACGTGGGATGACATCTGAAGATAATTGGTCCCAAATGCAAGGTCTTTTTAATATGATGGGAATTAGCAGTCCTTGCGTAGATGAAGCTCTGCCTGGTGGTGTTCGTTCAAGCACAACCACATATGTTGATGGACTCTTAGATCGTGATCTCGGTGTCATTAACAGCATCGAAAAGAAATTTGGAATTGCTACTTGCAACGCACTGGATTTATACGTTCCAGCTGTGTACAAATTTGTCTACAAGTACCCGAAAATGTGGGATCAGAATTTATGTTTAATCGCGCATGATCTTCGCTTTTGGGAGTGGCCTGATCTTGGTCATTCTGCTTTTTTCGCAATGTACACGTTGCACTTTCGTACCCACTGTGTGAATCCAACGATTTATAATAAAATGGCCGATCTCTTTAGCGATGATGAGAATAACAAACAAGATTGTAACGATGAATTAACCTATTTTAAGTTGGAGTTCTGAAATTAAGGTTTAATGAAGACAGAACTAACGCGATACGAAATATGTTCATTAGATTAGATAGATAACATCATTTTTTTTTGTTTATTTTTAACAACCTGTCATTAATGTTACGATGTTACGTACTCCATAAAAACTCCGACTTACTTATGTACTCCAAGAAAACAGTTTTTGTGTAATAAGAATTTAATAAAATTTCATTTTAGAGAAAAATTCACTTTGCTTGTTGTTGCACTTTACTTTACTCGTTTGAAAACAAAATTTTATTGACACAGTACCGTACTGGTACTACTGTGGTTTCGCATAAAAGACCTTTTCTAAATGATGGGATTAGAGAGTTCTTGCGTAAATCAAGCTCGGCTGTGGTAATCATTCAAGTACAAATACGTTACGGACTCGGATCGTGATCCCAAATATCAGATATCTCTAACAGTGTCGAAAGGAAATTTGGAATTGGTGTTTTTTGTAATGCGGATTTATATATTACAGCTTTGTGCACATTTGTCGATAAGTATCCGAAAATATGGGATAATAATAATTTAAGTGAAATGGCGCATAACATCGCATTTGGGAGTTGCTTAATTTTTGTCATTCTGCTTTCTTTTCAATGCTTAACTCTGTATTATCGGTCCGGTTTACATCCAATCACTTATGAACACATAGCAGGACTGCAAAAACGAATTAAAGTGACCAACGTTACGAATAGTGCTCTTTGCTTCCCTGCAGCTCAATGGCGCCTAATGGCACCCAGACGTCATTGAGTGCAATGGGGACCCGGTTTAGAGAACCTGAGCCTGGAAATAAGCTAAACACAGAGAGAAATGTAAAAAAAAATATTTTATTTAGGGTTCAAACTTGGGTCTAACAGGCTCAAGTCAACCAGTGATAATCCCTTTTGAGGGATTGGTAACCGGAGCCCGGAGCACCTCTGTTTCTTTGACCCAGGTAAGTCAAGAAATGGGTGACTGACCCGTGTGGTGATTTTATTGTATTTTATAATCTTTTATAATGTGTTTTATCTTGGTTTCCTTAGGGTTTGAGTAGAAGTTGATTAAAGTTTATTTATAGATTATCAGATTCCTGGTTCTCACACTAAAAGCAGTAAAGGGGTTTGTTTTTGTCATAAGGCAGGAAATGCCTTCAGCACGTGAATAAAGTGTGGGAAACAAATTTGGAGGCAAAACTCGTGACAGAGCAGAGAGCACATCCGCTGTTAGAGTTCAGTTCTTTTTTGGGTTTCACACTGGTAACATGGCTTAAGAATTTTGGATATATGGGATTTTGTGGGAACTCCATAGCTAACTTGTAAGTTGGAAATTGGACCTTAATTAATTTGCCGGAAGAGTCAATTTTCATGTCACTCAACACCCACAAGTCCCACAACTATTTCCAAATATCTCACGTTGAACCCCACAATTCCCTCAATGATATCCTACAAAACCTACAAATACCCACCAAATCCCACTAAAGTTGTGGGTAAAATTTGTGAAATTTTATGGGAATTTTAACCTAGGAAGGATTTATTGGTTTTTGTTCAAGCTCATTGAACCATGTTAAACAGTTAAGTTTCTGGACCAGTTTAAGCTTGTTTAAACCCATTGAAAAGCTCAGTTGGAAACAATAGCTACACTCGAAAAGTTAATTGGCTAGTGACATTTCCCCACTCCTTAATTTATTCCGCACCCGCCTCGCGTCCATCTGTCTACCTTCCTCGCCCCTGGTAAGAATTTTTCGGAAAATAAGAAAAATACTAAAGACTGGCATTGCCGATCTCAGTTTCCATGGCGACGATGCGGGGTTTTAATACAGTGTTCAACTAACTTTTCAGTTTTCACAGTATTCACATAGTTCACGGTGAATTAGTGTCATGCTTTACGTTTGACTGCAAAACTACAACAGTTTATGCAAAACAATGCCACACTTTACAGTTTAACCTTCTTTAACAGCATAATGCAATATTTGTATGGCACTTTGAATTTTAACCTTTACAGAAAAGCCATCATGAAATGTAATTTTAAACTTGACAGTTGTTTAGCAATTTGTGTAATGTATATATTAATCATTTATGAGAATATTTAACAACGAGGTTGCATCCTTTAATTATTTGGAATGTTTTAAAACTGTTTGACGTACAGTTGTGAGTTTTGAGCAAATTTGGTGCTTTTTATCTTTTAATGCAATTTTATGCACGTTGCGCACATTTGCAACCACAAAGTGAAATGATTAGGATTCAGTTCGTCGAGACGAAAATTTTAATTCTCAAGAACATATATTTCTACTTACCGGTATTACACTTTATTAGAAATAATTACATTTGACTTTTCTGTAAATTTCTCATTGATGATACTGTACTAGTAATTCTGCTCGGTTTGTCTTCTGATGCTCTCTCATATTCTTCAACTGGGACTTTAAGTAACTCTAACAAAACTTGTAAGTCATTAAGTGGTTTTAAACCCAAATCCTCCAGAACATTGCAAAGATAATCTAATCACACACACACACAAAAAAAAAAATATAAATATAAAATAAACATTGACAATCACCAATTTTACCTATATCAGTTGCCAGCTGTTTCGTGGAATGTGCAGTTAATTTTTTAATTTCTAAAATCGTTGCCAAATAAATTTCCATGATGCCAAGAGATATGCAAGTCAACAAGTAATCGGCAAGTTGACCAGTTAAATCTAAAAATAAGCAAATAATTTCGATTTTAATTTTCAAATCCTATTTTCCTCCACTTCAAATACCTTGATTTGTCGCGTATGGAATTTTTGCAATTTCAAGCACAGTTTTAAGTCCCGGATTGTCTTGCATAGTGAACGGTTCAATGTGTTGTGGAACGGTCATCAAATACTGACCGATCTGTGTGATGTACTCCATTGGTGAAATACTGAATGTCGGCAGCTCTGATTCTAATTCAGACCCTTCTTCCTTCCAAACCTAATAAACGATTAAGAGTTAAGTGAATTACATTAATATCATAAAAAATAGAAAATGTTTACCGCCATCGTTGGTAAATCCGACAAATACGATTTTATTTCGGAAAATAATAAAGTAAATGTCGTTTCCAAAGTTTGCTCGCAGAAATTAAGGGCTGATTTTTTAACTTTGAGTAGAAGGGTTGGGTCATCAATATCTGCAATAAATTAAGATATAATAAATCTAAAATAATATTTTTTTTATTATTATTATTTAAATATTAGTATCATACCTTCAACATATTTACTGATTGCTATTTTCAAGTATGTCCGATCAGGTTCACCCATCAATAATTTAAGTGGTGTTTGGAATGGATTATTTAGTTCATCTTCACCGGGATAATAATTCCACTTTTTTGCTGCTGCTACCTGACTTGCCATTAAATCCAGATCCAAAGCTTGGATCTGTATGTAGAACTCGCCTATAAAGTAAAAATCATGTACATAAAAATGTAAACAAAAAGTGATTTTGTTTAATTTACCACTAATTTGATTAATGGAAAGAATATTCTGGAAAATGGTCCAATCGTCACATAGGGTTTTCTTTGACTTATTCTCAGTTATATCTTTCTTCAACTGATTGACGACGCCATTAAATTTGTACATATAAGCAGTGAAAAAAGTCTGAAATAAGTAACTTTTATTAGAGATTATATCTTACAATATATAGTGTCAATTTACTTTTAAAGCTTCCGATAATTTAGAATAGAAACATCCGTAGGTTAACTCCATACATCGGTCACTTGCATCTTTAGCAAGAGAGATGACTTTATTAACAGATTCCCCAAGTCTGTGAATACTATATGTCGTATCCTCATCTTTCTACAACACAAAAATAATAATTTAGGAACGTTAGTATTATAATTACAACACAAACAAACCGTTTTAATTTTCTTCAAAGCTGCCAAAAGAAATCGCTCCTCGTAATAATCAATTTTCCTCATGTAAATTTTAATTGGCGATAAAATAATAAAAGCCAATCCATGTGATGTAGGCTCCAGTAACAAACCTAATATAAAAAAGTTAAAATTTTTAAAAATGAAAAAACTCATGATGTAAACTTAATTACTTGGGTCATACGACTGAATAGAAACTTCAAGACTTTTAGAAAATCTCTCAGAAATCTAAAATAAATTACAATTAATTACAATTCAAGATAAGTCATTGCAACATCAATTTCATACTTGTTTAAGATTTATCAGATACGGGACTTCATTATTTTTTTGTTGTTTTAGTGCCGCATCGATGCAGAAAGATATCGAAGGTGATAAATTATCAAACACCTCTTTCAAAACGACGCTTAATACCATAATCGGAGATATACTTGTAAACACAGTTGTGATCCATTTCATCTGACCATGCCAAAAAGACAAAAGCGAGTCGTAGTAATTAGTGAGCCATTCTACTATGGTTTCTTCAGAATCAGATTCCATTGTTGTTTTCCATAGCGCTAATAGCCGAGTCTACTTATTTAAAAAAAAAAAAATATATAAATATAAATTTATAATTTAATTTTAGTGGTTTTCACCGTATGAAATTTTTTGTAATACTGGCACAATTGAGGTAACCGATTTATATCCCGAAACATTGATGCGTAAACTTGAGCAGCATCTGTGGTCTGATTGTTGAGTGAATTAATCAACAGAGGACTAATTTTTGCTTCTAATCGGTTTCGTAAATTTTCAAGATGTACCGCTCGCTTACTATAGTCAGGAACGTCTTGCAAAATTTCCTGAAAAATTTAAATTTAAAAGCATAAATTAAAAAAAAATAACAAAATAAATTTTTAGACTTGTACCAAACTTTGATGCATTCCAATCAGTTTTTCAGCAATCTGGAATTGGAATTAAAAGTTATTATTTTTCTTTTAAAATTTATTATATCTACAACTTACAGCGTGAACGTCGCCTGTTTCAAACACTTTCTCAACTTCAGCTGATAGATTCATCCAATTATCAGCTTCCTAATTAATAGAAAAGTCATTTTCAATTTTGTTTGTATTCTATATTTGTGTCTATTTACCTCTAGTGCTTTCCTGGCCGAAAGTATTCGCGATTTCACATCGTTTACGTTCACTAAAATTTGCATCGATTGTGCTGTGTTTTTCTCGACATTGACAATATCATCCTTCACCACCTTCATTTGTTCCTGAAGTGATGTTGCTTCTTCAGCCAACGCGTGTCCATCTCTAATTACTCTAGGTACATTTTGAAGAACTTGATCACTTAAATCTTCAAGAGAATTATTTACTTCCTGCAAAAACCAATGGTGAAAACTTAAAATTTCAAACGATTTTACTTCAATAGATTATTATACTTGAATAAATAATTGCAGTTTCATAATAAGCCCCGTTGCAAACGCCTAAGAAAATAAATATAAATAAAAATATTTCAAAAATTCTGTCGAACATCATAAAATATCTAAATTACATCTTTATTCGAAGCTGCTTCAGAAGTTTTAAATGCGTTATTAATCCACTTTTTAGCATCAAAATTATCGTCTGTAAAAGCGGTTAAATCCTTAAAATATAGATAAATAAATAAAAATACTATCAACACATTTCTGATCAGAGAAAAGAAAAGAATGTTTACCACGCCAGCCATTTTGATTAGTTTCACCTTTTGTCACCAGAGTGAGCAACACACAAAAGTGCTTGGCAGGTTTTCAAAAAAATGGCGGCGCTTGCAAGGGGCACCGGCTGGCCTAAAGGAACCCCACAAACGAATTATACAGGAAAATATGTAGCTCCTTCATCAATAACGTTGAACAGGACCATCAACTTGTAAGAATTTGGTTGTATAAAGTGCATATGTCAGCTATAAATCTTCATTTTGCACATTCACGTGTAGCATGGTCCGACACGCTGAATGACAGATGAATTTGTTGTTTATTGTATCGTGTTTATTCAATTCAATAGAATTTTTTACACATTGCATTTTAATGTACGAATTTTTATCTTTAGGTATCCGTTGACGAATTACACTTTTGGTACGAAGGAAGCATTGTACGAGAAAGATCCATCTGTGGCTGCCAGATTTCAACGAATGCGAGAAGAGTTTGATAAAATTGGCATGCGACGATCAGTTGAAGGGGTCTTACTTGTGCACGAACATGGTTTACCACATGTTTTGCTTTTACAATTGGGAACAACTTTTTTTAAATTGTAAATATGATAATTCTGTTGTGTTTTAATGTTGTTCTTTGTTTACATGTATTTTTTGTCTTTCAAAGGCCCGGTGGAGAGCTAAATGCGTCAGAAGATGAAGTGGAAGGGTTAAAACGCCTTATGACAGAGGTAATTTGGAGTTTGTTGATGATTTTTAGTATGGCATGTGGAAATGAAAATATTTTGTTTGTATTTTTAGACACTGGGAAGACAAGATGGGGTACAGCAAGACTGGATTATTGAAGATACAATTGGCAACTGGTGGAGACCTAATTTTGAACCGCCACAAGTGAGTTACTTTAACAAAATGTAGTTAGTACACTTTATTCTTTATTAATTCCTTGCAGTATTATGTGTAAAACGTAATATTTAAAAAAAAAAAATTTTTGGTTTAAAAGCTCTTTGTATGTCTTTTATGTGTGTAATTAAAACGACACTTAATTAAAAATTCTCAATAATAGCAAATTTTCGACTCTAAATGTCTGTGATAAACTGTTAAAATGTGTAAAAGTGTTATTGAGAATTATTTATTTCTACATATAAAGTTATCCTGGAATTAATAAAGGAAATTAATTATTTTTGTAATATTTTCTAGCAATTTATATACTTATTTTATTTTTAGTATCCGTACATTCCACCTCACATAACAAAACCAAAGGAACACAAAAAATTATTTCTCGTCCAACTCGGAGAAAAAGGTAAATAACTAAAAAAAAATTATTTTAATAATTTCGTTTATGAAGTGAAGTAATGCGAGAGTTTTGCAAATATAAGGTTTTAAATTACGTATTTTCAATTTGCGAATTGGTAGTTGAAAAATTTTCAAATAAGCATAATCGACAAGTAAAACCACTTTACCAATCACACACTTAGTAAATTCTGTTTCGCCCAAGTTGGATGCAAGTTGGCGTTGAAAATAATTTGGAAATGCAAACTTGTCAGAAATTTGCATTCAAGTGGCGAGACATTGAAAACGAATGCGTTGCTGGCGTCAAAGCTTCGGGGAGTGGAGCCGAAATGTTAACGTTACGGCTTTGTAAATAGAATAAATTATTTTCCATCTCTCCCAATTTATCCGTGCGGAGGATATTAGATTTCTGTTTTGATTGCCACGTCGGCTAATTCGTTGGAATTTAGCTTGGCTCAGTTCGGGGATATTAATATGTCAAGCAAATAGCTTTTAATTTGCTTCTCTGCCGCGTATGATAATTTAATGTGCTTAATTTGCCTTTCCCTCTGCTTGTCATTTGCCGGGAGTAGAAGTTTGCACATTTAATTTGTTCGGGCATCGTTGAAAAGTGGCGGAGGTCGGCCATGTAAATTTGAGCCACTTGTTGTCACAAGTGTTTGCCATTTGCTTTTCCTGTTTTGCATGTAAATTGGAATTTATTAACAGTTGAGTGCCATTAATTTGGAATGGGTCGAGGAAAAATAATATTTTATTAGCGTTTTCGGTTTCGCCTGCTGTAGCGCTAGGGTTTGTATTGATTTTTTCCACCGCTCTTATTTGTGGATGGCAGTTTGACACTATTATTCTCTGTCACGATCCAAACTTTAGTGTTTGGTGGCGAATCGCTTGGAATTAACTGCAGCCATCAATCATGGTTTCTCTATCGAACTCAGATTTAAGCCACACAAACTACGCGAAACGCGGCTTTTAATTGCGCTTTGTGTTGCACCACCGTTCACTTTTTTTTTCTCAGTGAGAAATTGGAGCGGTGACTGGTGTGGTGTAATTTATAGGGAGAAAAACAATAGGTGCGTTCGTTTATTAGTTGTGCAAGTCTAAATCGACATTTTACACATTTTTTTTTAAAGTAGACCAGGAAAATTTGGATTTCACGCGAGAAAAGTCGTGATTTTAGAATAGATGCACCGGACTCGCACTGATTGTTCATTTAGAATGCAAAACTTGTAAAACTGATACCGTAACTTGGCTCGGGTATTGATCTGAACTGAACTGAGAAGCCTAGAAATAGGTCTAATTTACTATATTGACGTTTCGTTCAACCAGAAAATTAAACGGGGCATTTCACCGTATATTTGAATACCTAATAAGTCTTACGTTGATCTGTTAATCTCTGAATTCCTGCATCCAGAAATACAGTTGTAGAAATCAGTTTGGGAAGTTACTTTTCACAAAACAGTTATTACGCTTGATCAAGTGTTATAAACATTTTATTTTTACATCTTTTATTCACAAATAGTTTTATTTTAATATTTTTAGATCACAAGATCATAGGTATGTTTGTCGATATTTGTCTTTTGCTCCAGTGCCCCAGTGGAACAGAAAACAAACAATCAAGTGCACAATTGGGAGTAGTAAGAGGGATGCATGCAAAGAAAAATAATTGCTCTTGATGGATTAGCACTATATAATTTTGTTTAAGCTACAATTTGTACAACAAAGGCATTTTTAAATTTTTTTTTAAAAGGAATATTTTTCAGACTTTTAGTGAATATTTAGTACCTAACTGTAATAGAATCCTCATTGTAATTAGTCCATTTTATTGCGGACAATTAGAATAAGATGGAATTTAAAACTTGCACGTTGCAATTAATTAAATTGTAATTACTCGACAAACTTTTTTTTTGATGTTTACAGCCGTTGGCTTTACAAAAGGAAATTTATTTACTAAGCAAAGCAGGGGAAAAAATATAAAAATATCGCACAAAGCTAGGGAGGAAAATGTTGTGCAGTAGAAAGAAAGGAGAGGCAAGTTTGGTGCGTTGAAAGAATGCAATAAGAGCAAGGGAAATAAAATGCAGTCGGGAGTAAATAAATCAGGTGCTTGTGTGTGAATGCCCATCCATGAATAAATTAGACCTGGTGCTGAAAGTCGCTGTGCCACGCCTTCCAACAGCACGAGTTTAGGAATGGGCTTGGGTCATAATTTATTCACGTTAATTGAAAACTCGGGTTCTGTCTTGAATACTACCTTGAGACTTGTTAATTTTCACCAACGTTTTTTTTCAATTCTGTATTATTACTAGAGGTTATGGTTCTGGTTCTCCCAGTCGTTAGAGGTATTTTGGTGGTTTTGTTGTCGGTGAACTGGGACTGCTAGCAAGTAAGTTTTCAAGTTGTGACAAGGTCAAGGTGTAGTTTGGGAAAATCCGTTTAGAGTGTTACGTTTGAATGATAATCGTAACTGGTAAGTGAAGTAGTAAAAACAAAGTGCAATTCTCCTTACTATTTTTAAGCTGTGTTTGAGCATGTGCAGAAATGTAAATAATGCTCAAATAAACTCGTGGTTAAATTTCATATGCACAGACTAGTGTCTTATAGTGGATCAAATGTTTGATTGAGAAACGATGTTTTCTTAGTCAGTCCATTAGTGTTTCAAATATTTATGTCTCAGTAAAACAATGGAACCAATTCACTAAAGATTTTCTGGTTTAAAAAAAAAACACAACATTCACGAAAATTAAAGTAAGAATAAGTCTGAATCTAAGAGCGTAACTAAAGGATGTCTTCTGCCCTCACGTGCATGAGTGTTTATTTTTAAAATATCACATGTCGAATGCTCAAGTGTATATTACATTTCATTCATCTTAAAAATTTCAGCTGGCGAGGAGGCCCCAAAGTGAATTTTGCTTGTGGGCATAAAAATTGTAGTTATGTCTTTGCCTGAACCACAATGCGCAAATTGCTCAAATTATTCTTAATTTAGTTTAATTTTTTTTAAGTTTTTTTTCTGGCATTTCTCAATTGACGAGTGACATCGAGCATGTTTTCTCACCTAGTCTCAACTCTCAAGTCAGTTTTAAGTTAACAGTTGTGACTGTTGATTCAGTATTTAGTATTCAGTGGAAACACTGGAAAAGAATTGATGGGACACTGTGATCTAGTATTTGGTATTGTATTATTCTACCAATAATTACATTTATCATTCGTTTTAAAAAATTAGTTTCTGTTGATTCAACTGGTTTTGGGGCTAAGGTCTTTCTGTTTTGTCAATTATTTTTTTTCATTGTGTTCTTGTATTGTATTGTGGCTAGTGATCAATGGCGCTTTTGGCATTTAATTCGAATTTAGGTTATCTTGTTTTTATCTCAACTCATCCATCATTTCTGTGGCTTGATTGTGCTTGATGAAGGTTGTGATTTATAATTTTTTTTTTTAAAGATAACTTTTTTGTACTCCCACCCCGTTCATAATTTTACGCATTATGTGCTGATGAAGTTACGATAATGTTTGCTGCAGTTACCGCCATCTTGAGATAGGGAAATGTGAAATAAGGGAATGACTAGCAATATAAATTAAGCGAGCTTGATATTAATTTTAACGTAAAGCGTTCATGATTCAGCTGAATTTGTTAATTTTTCCTAAGGACTGTTGCCACTAATCGACTAAAGATGGCGCCATTTGTATTGTCAGCCGACTCTTCGCTGTCTTTGTTCTTGAAATTTTTTCTCGCGCTTTAGTATGAATGAGGGATACTTTTCTTGAAGAAATGTTAGTCTGTTTTTGGATTTTTCCTGGTTTGTTA
>JAQFZP010000835.1:0-26190 GCA_034695745.1 Geophilus truncorum | reverse complement strand
TGGCCCTGTTTATCAAAAATGGCTGCGCACATTGAAGAAGAATCGAGGAGTCATTTTTCGTGAATTTGTCATTTATAAATGAAAATAATGGGCGATATATTTGCGAATATCGTGCAAACATACAATAGCTTTTGTAGTATTAACGAAACATCGGTGCTTGACGAAATTGTAAAACTAAATGCAGTTAGAAATTTTGTTTTACATCTATAAAATTAATTTTTTCTAATTTACAGGTTTCTAAGCACATGTTGGATAATTTAAACAGATTGATAGAGGAATATCTACGAGAAAATCAAAACATTGATGAAAAAACTAAAGACGTTTTCTATAATATACTCCAATTCAGTCTACAATTACTTTTACTTCCACAAAACAATTCGATAGAAGAAAACATTGGTATAAATGGAAGCAACCGAGTTTACTCACCTTTTAACAATTATTAATTATTACAGAACCTGAACCGTCTTTCTACGCAAATTATCTAGAACGAACTGAATACATTTTACCAACGGTTATTCAAATTTATAAACTCGTATTAAACAGTGATAAAGTTAAGTTACCATTGAAATGCATCAAAAACATTGCGGTAATTGGAGTGAATGTTTGTGGATGTCATTCTCAAGTTAATATTTGGACCAATAAACAAATTATGGCTTTGAGTTGTGGTAAGAAATGTTGTTTACCTAGATTGAGTAAATGTATACTAAACAAGTTTTTTTTTCAAGATTTATTGAAAGAAATATTGAATACATGTAAATGCGAATCATTAAAGCAATTCATGGAAGGCGGACGAGATTGTAAATTTGAAGAAGGATTAGCTAAGAATTTTTTCACGTATATTATGCCAAAATTAAAGTCCAACAGTTGGAAGAAAGATCCATCGAGTAAACATGTATTCAAATGGTCTTTAAATTTTATTCAAGTAGGATATTTATAAGATTAAAATAAATTTACCAAAATTTAAAACTTTAATTTTTATTTCCAGTATCCAAACTTAGTGGAGGTTTTACCCGAAGTATTAACACCATCCTTGTTATTTGTTGATGATTTCGTTTTAGAAAATCAAATTTTGGGTGTGAAATGTCTTCATTATATAATCCAGAATGTTGTAAGTATAATTTTTTGAAGTTTTTGTTTAAATAGAAATTAAATTTATATTTATTTTTAAGAATCCCACAGAATTGAGAATGTATGGCAGAGCTGATGTTATTTTCGATGCTTTATTTCAACTTGTTTACACGAAACAAGCCGATCTTTTTGACGTGTTATATCCCTGTTTACTGGACATTTTGCCTATAGTTAGTCAGAATTTAAATGCATCGGATCAAACTTTAAAAGTAATTATGTTTACAGTTATACCTTTGACATATAAATTCTTTTTAGCTGAATTTTGATAAGGCTTGTTGTTCTTTTATTGTGTTACTGATTAGGCTAAACTATTTTATTTACAATATTATTATTATTTTTTTTTATACAGCGAGATCAATTTGATAAGGTTTTTAGCCATTTCGTGTCAAATATGCGATTGGAGCAGAAATTGGTGCTAAGAAAATCATACATTGTCCAGTTGTCACCTTTTATAAACAAAATGGGAATAAATGTTGTGAAACACATGAAAGTATGATTATGATTAAAATGTGCAAGTTTATTTATTAAATTAGAACTGTTCTTATATTAATAGAATACACTGAGCATCATTTATGAATATTTAGAAGAATATAGTGACTTGTCCACCAAAAAAGATACTTTATTAGCCCTGCAAACTTTGATTCGAACTGCGTGGCCAAGGTAAAACGTTCGAAGATATTATAAACTAAAATAATTATTTTATAATTTTTTTTTTTTTCGTGTAGGATTCCACACCATATGAAAGAAATTTTAAGAAATCTTTTGAAATTAGGTTACGAATTACAAACTGCAGAAACAAAAAGTAATAAATTTAACGCATTATAATAAAAAATTATAATCTAAGTATATTTTTAAAAATTTTTTAGATTATGAATTACTGGCGCTTATAACTGAATGTTTGGTACTTCTTAGGAAAACATCAATAGAAGAGTATGAGGCAAGTGAAATTTAATTAATTTTTATTCGCACAATCAAAAACAATATTTTCGAATTAATTTCTAGAATTTATGCAAACCACTGTATGACATTGAAGTGGTAGCGATAAGAGAAATTCTTCAAACAGTTCCACGTTCAGATACAGTCTAAAATTAATAAAATATTTTAATTGTTTTTTTTTTGTGGTCACGAAACAATTAAAACAACAAATTTATCACTGTAATATGGCAAAGGAATTTATTTTTTAATACAATTTCTTCGAATCGAGAGTGTGAATGGCAGGTCATAAATCACTGATCACTAAACAAATCATACGTCATCAGTGACCGATTAATACTGCATAGCTTGCAGTGTAAAAGTATTTGGTTTTAAAGGAATTTAAGAATTTCGACTTTTACCAGCTGCTTGTTTTTACCGCACAAACTCATAAATCAAGAGATAAGATACCATCAATATATTTCTATAAAATGGTCAATTTGCTGCAGTCGAGTTTCATCTTTTGGAGATCCAGCACACAACAAGTACAATGCTCTTGGCTCTAGTTTTTACAGTTTTCTTTGCTATTGCAGCAGAAGGGAGAGGTACGAGTATGAGACGAAACAAAAGGTGCAAAACTTACAATTTTGATGTTACATTGCAGATTGCGGAGTGAATAAATACGGTTCACCGTCGGATGACTTTTTATTCCGCATTGTCGGTGGTAAAGATGCAGACAAGGGATCTTGGCCATGGCAAATTTCACTCAGGCTGAAAAGCTGGGGTGGACATCGTCACATTTGCGGTGGCTCAATTCTTAATGAATATTGGATCGTAACTGCAGCTCATTGCGTTGAAAAGTAATTTTTTTTTTTAAGAAGAGAGATGTAAAAAAAATTTAAAATAATTTTACTCTTTAATTTAATGTTTATGTAGTTATCCACTTGCATCGAGTTACGTTGTGAGAGTTGGCGAGCACGACACCCGCATCACCGAAGGCACAGAGGTCGACTTCAGTGTCTCTAAAGTGATAATGCACGAAAGTTGGAATGCCAAGACGACAAATAACGACATTGCATTGATCAAACTTTCCCGATCCATCAATTTGAAAACTGATGATAATGTGAACTCTGTTTGCTTGCCGTCATCTGGAGTCGGCAATTTGGAAGGCAAATTGTGTGTTGCTACTGGATGGGGCCACACCAGATTCCGTAAGAAAAATTTAATATTTAGTACTTAATTTAATTTAATTATTTTGTATTATTTCTTAAGAGGGCACTGAGCCTAACATTCTGCAAGAAGTCGCTGTTCCGATTGTAAAGCAGTCAAGCTGTCTGAGTGCGTACAGATACGTGAACCAGGTGACAAACAAAATGATCTGTGCTGGATATGATCAGGGAGGAAAGAGCGTATGCCAGGTAAATTTTAAATAATATAAAAAAAATAATGAGTTTTGTTGAGTTGGGCTTGAAATTTTGTCTTTATTAGGGAGATTCTGGTGGACCGTTGGTTTGCGAAATCAATGGTAAATGGCATTTAGTTGGTGTCACTTCCTGGGGTGTTGGTTGTGCTCAACGAGGCTATCCAGGGGTCTATTCACGTGTTACTGAATACTTGACCTGGATGAATGACAAGATTGCGAGCAATTGATGTGCTGCTGAAGTTAATAAGACAGATTAAATAAAATTTATTGATATAAAAACACTATTCGTTATTTATAATGCAAGAGGTAACAAAAAACACGTGAATTTGAACCAGCAATATTACATAACACACAGTTAAAACAAAGACCCATATATTAAAAAATTGAAATTTTGGATGAACGAGCCTCATGGAGACTAAACTTAAAGCAATCCACAATTTATTTTTACATTTTTCATCGAAAGAAATTTACGATGTTCCTTTGTGATGATTATTGATGCTGATAATCTGATTGATCCAGCCAATGTATGACGACACCTTGACATAAACTCCCGGCACATCTTTACGTCCACACCCGAATCCCCACGAAACGATGCCAGTTAATTCGTAAAATCCGTCAACTTCGCACGTCATTGGACCGCCTCCATCACCCTTTACAAGAAATCAAACACAAAATAGAGTAAATCACACAAATAATTTAAATTAAAACATTAACTACCTGACAAGCGTCAGTTCCTTCTTCACCACCCGCACAAAAACTACTGGTGGGCAATACGAAAATGCGGTCAGTTACAGCATTGATTTTGCGCATACACTCCGCGTCGGCTACAATCGGTAAATCCGCATCCCGAATTCGTAACGGAATTGGGCCGTCTAAAAAAATTGACCCGAATGCAAATTATTTTATCGTAGAAAGTTGCAAATATCATCTTTGATAAAGTCCAAAGAAAATTTTTTTTCATGAGATGAAAACACATTACGTATAACAAAATTTATTACTCACTTTCGCCCATATATCCGTAACCGGTAACTGTACATCTTTTTCCCGGTACGACATCCATTCCTCTAGCCGGCAGACACACGAGGCAAACACCTTCCCGCAATTCTGCATGATTTGCTAGTTTTAGCAACGCTATATTATTGTCCAGTGTCTGACTGTTGTGGTTATGGTGAACGTATGTAGTAGATACTTTGATGGTCTGAGCTCCTGCACTCCCAACTTGACCGTTGAAATCATAAACTCCAACTTTAACTTCGTAATTTTCTCCACTCCGTAAAACACTAAAGACGTTGTAAATTAAAAGTACTTTTTTTTAGATAAATTAAACATTTCGTTGTGCAAGGTCGATGAACTGTGAAAAGAAAACTCATTGAATAAAATTTTCTCAGGTGAAAATGAGACTGGTTGTGTTTTTTAAGTAAAAATAAACACTTGCAAAGTTAATTGAAGGTGAATTATGACAACAGGAAAACTTTTTAACATGCCAATGTTTACAAAAAAAAATATAAAAAAATATTTGAAAAAAAAAATTAATCGTCGCTCGAGGCTTAGCACCTGGTTCTGTGTGAATGAATGAAGGAATGAATGGACGAAATAAAAAGAAACTACGCACCTGGTAATGCAGTGCGCGGCGGTTAGAACCCACTGCGTGCCTATTAAAGCTCCACCGCACATGTATTGATTTGTGGCACTGACGAGAGCCACCTGAACGAGTCAATCATTCGCATACACATTCATTAAACAACATCAACATGATTAAACATACCTGCCAACACCATTCACCCGGAGCCGAGTTCTGACCTCCCATTATTCTTGGTGTTTCCACTCGATTTACGTTTTTAATTCCGCAGGAGAACTTCTTGGTTGACAGTGATGTCATCATCGATGTTTGGGATTGAGCTTGGGTTGAAATATACGGTATTTTAGTCTCGGGTATTGCATAGTTTTGAGAATCCACACATATAAAAAATATTTATATTTTTTTTTTTTTTTTACCTTGGGTCGGTGTATTTTGTGTATTTACTGACGGTGGATACGGTTGCCTGAATGGGTAATCACCAGGAGGCATTTGAATCGAGTTCTTTGAAACACAACAAACCAAATTATCTTTTGAGCAAGTGAAATTTTCCAAAAGCACGGAATTGCCAAAGCAAGTCATGGCCAAGAATGAATGAATACATGGTACAGGACATACGTTTCGACGTACGTCGCCAGCATCCAAACGATCCATGTTGTTGTTGTGGTGGTTGTTGTTGTTGTTGTTGTGGTTGTTGTTGTTTGAGTTTGATGACGTAAGCAGATCAAGTAACATATTTTGAGCAGAATTTTGGGACGACGACGACTGCAATGCGGATTGAGCGGCGTTTAACAATAATGGGAAAAGGGGAAACTCAGCCGGTCTCGGAGGCAGATTGACAGATGCGGTGGTCGGCGAATCTCGTCCACTGTTGTCACAACAAATAGTTCCATCGGTGCAGTCGACTGCGTCTGGCATAAGACGCGCTGGTTTGTTGCACATACCACTTAGAAGTCCCGGCATGCAATATCCGGGACAATTGATGGGTCCCGCAGGCGTAGACGACACTAAACGTCTTACCACACAACATCTTTGAGTTCCTGGACACGTGCCGAAAGCGTCGATGTCATCGCAGAGAAGACTCAAAAATCCCGCGACGCAAGATCCTTCGCAAGACGAAGGGTCGTCAGTCGTCGATACTAGCGATGTTGTTGAAGTTGACGGCGTTGTCCCTCTGATGATGATCACGTGGTTTGCGGTTGAAGTTGGAGTTTCAGTTGATGTCGACGGCTGAGATATAATTAACGGCTGGGACTGGATTGTTTCTCCCATGGTGCAACACTTGTTTCCGTCGATGCACGAATCATCGTCGATGACTCGGCCGCAGAAAAGAGCGATGTCCGGTTTGACGCAGACTCCTGGGCACTGTGGGATTGTCGAGAGGGGTTTCGAGTCGCCGAGAACGGTTAAGTGAGTCACGATGCTTATGGGAGTAAGTTGGGACATGGTCGTACTGGTGGTGAGAATTTCGGTTGGCCGTGGTGACGATTCGATGAAAAAAGGCGTTGTGGATTCCAAAGTGTCGTTTGGTTCGTCAGCCGGCACGCAGCATCTCATCTGAGCACTGCCACAGTCGATGTCGTCCAAAACTTTGCTGCAAAACATTGCTGAGAACATGGCGTGATGGCATTCCCCTGGACAGTCGGCACTCGTGCTGGACGATGCAATGCTGCTTATCAAACCTGTAAAAGAAAGGAAGAAAAAAATTAAACACGTGTCAATCATGTTTCAAAATTTAAAATTAAATTAGTTTAGATGATAATAAAATTATAGTATAAAATTATTGTTATTAAATTTTATAGAAATTAATGTTTTCTTGGTATAGGTTTGACGTAAGGCGAAAAAAGCTGCCCTTTAGCTTCGCTGTCGAGCACTCAACATCTGTTACCTTTTATCGCCGTATAAAAATTTTATTTTTCTTTAAGTCTTAGACCTTGACAGATTTATTTCCTGGTTGAGAAATTTAGAAAAAAAAAGAGTTGAATGCAAAATAAATACAATAAATCACTTAAAATATTTTATTTTTTAATAGTAATTTTAATGATTACCGGATAATAAATAAATTATTGAATGAATGAATAAAGGAATAGACGTTCAAATGTTATTCGAAGGCGGAATACTATGAAGAAACTCGTTTAAACCCAGTGGCAAGTTCAGTGACTTAGGGCACACCCACACTACCACTTCCGTCACATCACAAAGAAATACCGTCGTTTTACTCAGTGAAGTGCATTCCCATGTTTATACGAGTCGTGTGTTGGCTCACGCTGCAATTCAGAAAAATTCGTGACATTCAGTTGACCGTGAATTGCAATAAATTTTTCTTTTTGTGCTTTTTAATTGCCCTCGTGACCCGTTTGACCGAAATACACTACTGACATTCAATGACAACAGTTCCGTTTCATCTCCTTCCGTTTTACTGGTGCCAATTGATCCACCTCATGACCTAATCCAAAAGATTTCCAACCCAAATTTATTCCATGTCGGTCATTTTTTTTAAATTTTTACAAACGTAAAATTTCGATGCTATAAATCCGTTTTTATTTTTACTTCCGTGAAAATAAAAATCGTTCTACACGCGACCTTTCCCATCCAATTGAAGGATTAACACGTTTTTTAAGATCCTTTTAATTAACTTTTGGTTTCACAGGTAAGAAAATTAGGAAAAGTTAATTTGTTTGTTTTGTTTCTATCTCAACGGAAGTACAACCAAAAGGACATTGACTTCTGGCAAAGATGTACTTGAATGATAAAACTGTATACAATAGCAAAAACCAAATTTCAAAAAGTAAAAACATAACAAAAAAATATTTTTTTTTACCTAATAAGGAAGATGCATCTTGAGCAGAGGCTACGGAAAAAACAGTCAGCACAATAACGCACCAATACGTCGCCATGACAACGATGATCTCTTCTGTAATCCGTCACCACAACCGATTCGACTGATCGCTTAACCGCATCAATATAGGTGGTCCGGGTATCAACAATTGTAAATGTTCCCTTGAAATCAGACGTTTAAAATGACTCGGAATAGGTGAAAAGTGGCACCTATCTCACAAACATGTTGTTCGTTGTAGCAACAAAAGAGTTGTGAACAAATTCTCGCATTGTGAAAAATAAACAGAAGATAAAAATTAAGCAAAGAAACTCACGTGGAAGTGAGCTGCACTCCACCAGACAGAGTGAAGTCAAGAGCGGCCGATGACACCGCAGCGTCTCCCTCGGCCAACGGGACAGATCGCCTCGGGCTATTCCGGCCATCCGTAGAGGACGGCCAACTTCCACCCTAACTTTTTCCCATATAGCCATCCTCAACTCGCGCACCAAGGCCAGAACGAAATAGGTGGCCTTGACTTTTTGTTTTATGTTTTATGGCATTGTTTTATAATATTCGAATTGTCTGAATTTCAATGGGCAATATCAAGTTGGTAGTTTAATGGTTTTACACCACTTTATGGTTGTAGATGATGTGGTTTATAGATTTTTCAAGTGAGAACATCGACGTGACATTTGTCATCACGTAGAATGGAATTTGTAATCCTCAAATCTCTGCGACCTTTTGACCTCTTTAAGGTTATTGTGAGGCGACTTTTGTTTAGGAGATACGCATTGTTATTGGTTTATTTTATTTTATTTGTAATGTTGGCTTGGAAAATTGAAAGACAATAGATAAGACAAGCGTAACGAGAGTCATTAAGCGTCATTACTGATGTACAGTATGCATGTTAATTTGAATTTTTAATGACAAAAACAATTAGTAAATGCAGTGAAAGCAAAACATAATTTTTTTTTATATAACATTGGCACCTCAATTGGGCTTTTTCACAGTTTTTGATGTAATTTCACGAGTTTAATATTTTTCGTTACATTTTAAAATTGTTACTTTGTAACAATTTATATAATTTTTTTTTTCTTTTTAGTCAACGCCTAGATGAGAGTGCTCACTACCAAGGTGGCCACTTCCAAGTGCAAAGGTGAGCCGGGGGTCGTGGGAGAAGGGCGCCCCTACTGGTCAATGACCGCAGTTTTCTATACTGACAGTCATATTGTGGCTGATTTCCATTACCATCGCTCGAATGCTTCGGGCAATCGAATCACGTGATGGGAATAACTCTGATGTCAAATAAATGACGAAATCTTGCATGCATTTTACTTTTTGGCGTGTTTGGAAATCAGATTACATTTTTTTTTTTTTTTTTTTTGTTGTTTTGTTTGCATAAATATTTTTTAAAATCTTTTAGATCTATTGCTTTAAGTAGAAATAAAAAGTTTTGTGAATTACGTGATAAAACAGGTGTGAAGTTGTTATGGAAATCGACAAAAATTTGTTTTACAACCATTTTTCACCCATAAAGAACTATGTGATAAGGAAAAGGTTGAAATTGAGGACAAGCGCGCGTCCTACAATCGCTAACCTCATCTTTTGAGTTCAAGATTTCATGTCCATGACTTTCATTTTTTTGTTGTGAACTACAAAAATGCGTGATTTATACTATTAATAACAGCACCACAGCCTCTCTACTTTATTTACGCAACTGATTACATAATAATATACATTGTAAAATTGTGTTTAATGTTTATAAATATATGGTGAGTATATTTTTTAAGTTTTTGCATGTTATAAAGTTACGCCATATCTTTATTTAAAATTGAAGGAAATGAAACGACTAATTACAAGGGAGTCAACTGTAGGTCATTAATTTAATACCGCATCGTTTCCTCGTACTTCGTTTTTCTTTGCATCATCAAATTACCAAAAAGTATAAAAAAAGAAAGCACGAAAATCGTAAATTAATTCCGATAATTCAATAAGGAAAAGAATTGTTTTATTCCTCATTTTCATATCAGTCATTGACCTGCATGACAAATCATTCATTTTTGTTTTGAAAGTGTCAAGGCACGTTTAGAATACTTTTCTACAAAATAACAGGATGTAAGATATATTTATGACGGCTATTATGCCATGTAGAAAAATTTCCGGAAGTTAAATGACAAAATACTTTATCCTAAATTTGAAAAAAAGTCACTTGATTTTTTTTTTAATTATGCAATTTTCTTTGTATTTCATTTGGTCTTCATTTCCCAACTCCATTTTCCCTTTGTTTTTTAGGGGTGAGGAGGAATGAAAGATGCTACTATTGGTTAACAGTCTTTTATGTAGGTCAGTTGGTTTTGGTAGAAGAGTCAGTGCTCTTTTTGCCCCAGAACTCCATCTGCTACCTCAGAAGAGAGAAGTACCATCAGTGGATTAGTGAAACATGTCTTTTGTTTGGATTATTAAGTCATCAATACACTCTCCATTGACTTTCACATTTGCCTAATCGGTGAGATATAAGTACTTACAATTGCATTTTTTTTAAGTAAAGAAGAAGTAAAAGAAGAACTTTTTCTCGAAAAATAATCGGGGGTAATGGCTTAAAAACACGAACACCTATAAAAATAGAAATATAAATTCGACCGTAAATGATGTAATTGAGAGATCCAACAGATAAACAAGTATTATTTAAAAGTTGATCGAACTTTTCGTATTCAAAGATGAAAACAATCGAATGATGAAAAATATCGAGTTTATTCGGGTTATTGAAGTCCACTTTTATATGTGTATAACTATGCCATTAATTCTTTACATATCAAGCAATTGTGTTTGCTCGTAGATAAAATTCTTCCTGTGTGTGTATGTCGTCCCAATTTGTGCAATGGATTCATAACGGACGCGGAAATCCTCCTACGTCATTCATAGCCGCCAGTTTACACACATTTTGAAACATCAACACTCAAGTAAACCCGCCTCAAATTTTTCTCACTCATTCTATTCATCGACATTATTTCCGCCACTCAAATAGGTGTTAGTTCGGTACGCCATGCTGCATCTTTGGCTGCTGGCTAAGGTATTCATCATTCACGTAATGGTTGGAGCAGAAACCAAAGGTAAAATGAAGAATTTTATTTATTTAAGATAAGTAGAGTAAATGATAATTATTTCTTGCTGTTATACTGCGAGAAAGTGAAAAGAAATAAATTAGCATTGCTAATTAACAAATTTATCGCTTTTTGAAATCATTTCTGAGAAATGAAAGTCGAAATGTTATTGACTCTTTTTTATCATTTCGGATTTGCTCGACTGAATATTCCTCATCCCGAGGATGCAAATTGCAAATTTCAATCAAACCGGATTCGCACTTGGTAAAATGGACACAGGATGTGCCAAACCAATACTCCAATGTATGACAAGATTTAAAACTTTTTTACAGGATCTTTTTTTCTCTTTTTTTGGTGACCGAGTGACCCATTTCTAAGATTTAAATTTCTTATTCCCAGACTTGCCTTTTTATTTTCTTTTTAATTTATATTTGTTTACGATTTTCCCAACCGAATTTTAACTGTAAAGGTCAATAAACCACCATGTTAATTCGATTAATTAAGTTCAAATTGTGCTCTTAACAGGTTCCTCAAATCGAAATGGACGAATAGTGATAGACCTTGTGCGTCCAGCGTGTTCGTCCTCTCAAGGGGTCCCAGGAAGGTGTGTCAACTTGAGCGAATGCCCTGTACTTTCGGATCAGCCGCCAGTGGCGTTATTGGGAGATTTTCTTTGCTTTCGTCTCGTTTTTATTCCTGGAGTTTGCTGCCCGAATTACGACTTGAGCGAAGACTTTGCACCTGCTTCGAGTTTGTTCAATATCAAAGACACGACGACGACGTCCACCGTCTCGGCAATCCCCGCCTTTTCCGACGGTGAGCGACCCTTTCCCGGACCTGTACGGTAGTCGCTAAATCCGGGTTCGACATTCGACCGAGTATTTTGAGGCGAGGTTTAACTAATTATGCAATGTGAACTACATTATAGTTTAATTTTATACATGTTTTTCAAAGCTCTTTTTTTATAGTTGCTACTGTGCGTAAATTTGTTTTAATTTGTTAAATCGTGCAGCTTTAAAAATATTATAAGAACATTTTACGTAAAATCGTAAAATCGCGTTTTGATAACTACCGTATTTAAAGATTTGCTGATGGTGATTTTAGTTTCTAATTTTCTCACTAGGGTGTGGGAAGAATCTGGTGTTGAGTATGCGAGTTGTTGGTGGTGATCTCTCCCAAGCCGGACAGTGGCCTTGGATGGTATGAGTTACACTTTTATATAACGATTACGTTTTTTCCCGTTTCATGTTTTTTAAATGGTTTTTTTTTTGTCTTTGAAGGCTGCAATATTTGTAGATGGCAGGAGGCGTCGTGAATACTGGTGTGGCGGAACTCTTATTAGTCGTCAACACATTCTTACTGCTGCTCATTGCATGAAAGATGCAAGAGGAAATAAGTAACACTAATGAAATAAAACATTTTATTTTTTTTAATTATTTAATTTAATTTATTATAATTTATAATTTTTAGATTTGCTCCTAATCAGTTAACGGTGAAATTAGGAGCACATAATCTACAACAAATCAACGCTAATAACGATGCACTGGATATAAAAATCAGTGACATTAAAATGCATCCAGACTTCAGAGCAAACGGATTTTACAATGACATTGCCATTTTAAAGTTAACCGCACCCATTAGGCAGTTTACGGATTACATCAAACCAATATGTTTACCAACAGATAAAATGAAAAATGAAAACACAGTTGGAGAATTTGCAACTATTGCTGGATGGGGAAGTACATTTTACGGTAAAAATAATGAGAGAATAATTTTGAGGCGAGGCGTTGCTTCGCTGCAGTGCTTTGCCCCCTGGTGATAAAATTTTAACAAAAATAATGTCTTTTTTAATATTTTAACACCACGTCAATTAATGATTGGCATTGTCACTATTATTTATTGTTTTTAAACTTTGTTTAACAGGTGGTTCTGAAAGTGGTGTTTTGAAACAAGCAGAATTGCCAATTTGGGATAATACTGATTGTGACCGTGTGTTTACACAAAAAATAGAAAATATTTTTGTTTGTGCTGGATTAGCAGATGGAGGAAAAGATGCATGTCAGGTGAGAATACTAATGTTATTTGCTGTTTTACGTAAGGGTTAGCACGGTTTTCATTGCATTGTTTTCCCTTTTTGTCAACAGGGTGATTCTGGAAGTCCATTAATGCTCCAAAGAGGCAATAGGTGGATCCAATATGGAATTGTGTCATTCGGTGAAAAATGTGCTCAAGCAGGGTCACCAGGTGTTTACACACGCCTAACGGAATTTTTACCGTGGATTAGAGAAAACACATCAAACGATCCATCTAATGGTCCGTGATAATTTATTCAACTCTGCCTCTAATAAAAGACAAAACCGATCAGCTTTTAAGAACACTTGGACTTTTACTTGTATTATGTAAAATATTTTTCATTTTTAATCCTTTTGTTTTGTTTTTACTTTTTGTATATCCTTATGATTTCGTCCTTCAAATTAAAAGAAAATCTCATAACATAATCATGTTGCGTAGGTACCTCATTTCATTTCTTATATAATGACATCACCAAAACAGTTATGTCACGACTCTATTTTTCGCGTTGAGTATTATTCGAAAAATCACGTTATTCGCTTGTTTCTTCCTACTCATCACGAATTGTGGTCTCCATTGCCTAATGTTAATTTACACGTGAGCTTCTCTGCCTCACGGCAAGGTCGTTGCTGTATTTTACAGATTGACCAATGCCTTCGGGCCATCAGAACAAGAAAGAGAAAGCGGAGAGAGAAAAGAGTAGAGGTGGACTGTCAAGTACCGATCTTGAAGTAACGTGGATGACAGGTTCAAGTAACGCTCTCTTAATCCGATGAAGTATGTAAGTCAATGAATCAAAACGATTAATTTTACTCGTTTTTTCTCCAATATTTTATAGAGAATTAAGTGAACATGGGACATCGTGCGTGCAGCGAGTTTGTTTACTTCTGAGTCTCACTTTATTTCTTCTCTCCGTCTTGGGTTATGGACGTAAGTGGAAAATATATATTGTAAAACAAAAAAATACTTTATTAAAAAGTGTTTGGTATTATAAAACTGGCTTTTTGGAACTGGTTTCATGCCGAATAGTTCACGCTGAAATTTTTTAGCACTTTCCAGGTTTATCTCAGCATCATGACACGGAAGGAAGTGGGTCAATGCCAGGAAAACCAACTTAATAATTTTAATTTTATTTTCTCGTTTATCTCTCATTATGAATACAATCGTATCGCTTTCTATTAACAAGAAATCAAAACTCGACAGCCTTGGTCAGCCATAATTACAATCGCAATTACTCGCTAACGCCCTTTAATAAACTCGCACTTTGACTGCGGCGTTTGAAATTTAAAAGTGTTAAAATATTCGTAATAATAACTATACATATCAAAGAGTCTAATACGTAATCTACTAAAACAGTTGAATTGCAAGAGAAAGTCTGTCGTCTGTAACCCTGACCCACATTTATTTGCCCTCACCTTGATCTCGACTTCATTGACCCTAGTTGATGCTGTGACGGTGACCTTCATTTACTGTCGAAAAATGAATATGGAAAAAAAAATACAAATTTATAAATGTAAAATTAAATTTACATTTCAGACGCATTTGCGCAAGCTAATGGCTCCAGGTCTGCGGCAAGTTTTACATGGTCCAGTCCCAACTCCAATCGACATCGAACGCCACTTTGGGCGTTGTCCAAACTGGAACCAGCATTTGCCAACAAAATTCACAACGAAAGTAACAAAAGTAATGTGGACTTTAGACTAAAATTACCGTGTTTCCGTTTTCGGATAAACTAATAATTTTGGTCGAAAGTTTCACATTTATACGAGACAAAACAAAATTTTTCAAAATCTATATTACCGTACACTTAAAACCTCAACCTCGAATGTTTAATTGTAGAATGTGGAATTCGTCCTCCGGTTCGGACCCGACGAATCACAGGTGGTAAAAACGCCCGTTTCGGAGACTGGCCGTGGCAGGTGGGCTTTCCTGCAAAATCCATCTTCCAACGGATCTTCTGCGATTCTGACCTTGAAGATGCCTTTTTGTTCACCATCAGGTTTCCGTGATGCAACGGCGATTCTTCGGATTTCCCAATATGCATCGGTGCGGAGGCGCGTTACTCAAGGCCTCGTCTGTGGTAACGTCAGCGCATTGCGTCTACAGGTGAGAGCAGGATTTTTCAAAGGTCGTTGGCGCGTGTGAGATTTAAATGTTGCACTCTGCGAGTCATTTTTGATTTCATTTCACTATCATTAGGCTCGAGCCGGCCCTTCTTCGAGTGCGCCTAGGCGAGCATGATTTTTCCGGCACCTGGGAGCCCAAAGAATTCGTCGAGAGAGGAGTCAGACGGGTAATCGTTCATCCTAAATATGACGTAATCACCTTGGAAAATGATGTGGCGATTATAGAAATGGATGCCCCAGTAAAGTATGTTGGTCACATAGCGCCGCTTTGTCTCCCGCAAACAGAAGGGTTGCTGATTGGAGAAACGGGTATCATCACTGGTTGGGGTAGATTAAGAGAAAGTAGGTGATGATTCTTATAAATTATTCTAAAACTAATACAGAAAAAAAATTTATTTATTGCATAAAATTTATCTTATTTCATTGCTACCCGAAATTAAATGATGCTTTGCTGCACAGCAGAAGATTTTTTTTTACTTTTTAAAGTAGACAGCTTTTTGTTATTTAATTCCAGCCATATCAATTAATTTAAATATTAAATTTAAATAGTTTTAGAATAATATTCCTTTAATGTACTCGGTAAATCACGAATTTAATATTTATTTTAATTGAAAATAAAAAATAGACGGAGCTTTACCTCCCGTTTTGCAAGAAGTGTCAGTGCGGATAATTAGCAACGAAAGGTGTGAAGTTATGTTTAAAACCGCCGGACATTCGGAATACATCCCGCAGACATTTATATGCACCGATTATATAAGCCGTGTTCCTGCTTCTCATTGCCAGGTGCTCACCAGACATTTTTACGACTTTTTTTTCTCCTTCAAAGTAAATTTATGTATGCTAATTCTGTTTCTTTTTGTAAATTCAGGGTGACTCTGGCGGGCCTTTGCAAATAAAAGGACCAGATGGGCGTTGGTTTCTTGCAGGAATTATTTCCTGGGGTATTAGTTGTTCCGAACCAAATTTACCTGCTGTTTATGTCCGCATTAGTGCCTATAAGGCATGGCTGAAATCTATGATGAGTTAAAAACAAGCAAACAAAACAAAAAATAGATTGTTGTTTTTAATTTGTTTTTTAAAATCTTCAAGTATAAGGAAATACATATCGCGTTATTGCCATTTATTGCTGTACATTTCGTGCCATTTTACATGTTATTTTACTAGAAAATAAAACGACTTTCACATTCAAAAAGTAAAAAAAAAAGTGAAGAAAAGAAAAAGTGATACCGACATTTATCTTGGTCGAGTTTATTTGTTCGTTGATATGCGAATGTCATAGCAAACAGAGCAAGTTAAATAAAAATCTATTTACACAGTGAAATTGTTTTGTTTGGATTGGAGCGCGGAAGTGAGTGGGCTAATTTAACTCTTCCATTTAGAAGGTCAAGAGAGTCGGGTGGTGGGAAAATGGTTGACTCTCCCATCCAGTTCACGCCAGCACAGGTGAATTGCCTGAAGAGATGGAAAACCCTTGCCACCTCATCGTCTCGTGCCTGAGAAAATGGCCTGGATGCAGGTGGCCAGCGTCTCACTTTCGGCCAGCAGACGCCATTGTATTGCTTCCTAGCAGGTCAACTGCCCACAGGCTCGTGCTCCATGACCTGATCTCGTTGCTTGGGTAATGATAAATGACCTCATCGTTGACGTAATCATAATATGAAAAACATGACATCACTTTCTATATAATATAAGCATCACTTTTTTTTTAATTAAAAAAAAATTAAAAAGCTCTAACGGATTTTTCATATTAAAAATTTTTTTAAAAATTAAAACAAAAACCTGTCTAAGGTTTTATCGATTTTTTTTTCAATTATAAATAAGCGATTATTTCTCTCTGCCTAAGGCACAGGATCGCCCTGGCTCCAAACAGTCTCTCGTGCTCAGGTCATCTACTAGCTGCGTGGCTTTTTTGTTTGCTGCACTTATTTTTGTTTTATCGTCTCTCACCAGATGGCAAAATAATTAAGTGGCATTTTGTATTATCCAGTTTTTAAATTTCGATATCCGAGTGCAAACTCCGGGTAAATTCGGATCTCCGCATCCGATTCCCCAAGAGATTATTCCAGCTAAAAACCACTTTCCGTCATCTCCTTTAACCTGCAAAGGACCACCGGAATCTCCCTAAAATTAAAAAAAATAATTAATTAATTAATTAATTAATTAAAAATTCTTGTAAAATTAAATTTGTGACATCACCTGACAGGAATCTTTGCCTCCATTCGTATACCCAGCACACATCATTATATCTGGAATTGTTTCTGGTCTATTGGCAGCGGCGAACATCTTATTGCACTTTGCATTACTTACAATAGGAACAACGACCTCTTGAAGAATAGTTGGGAGCACACCACCTTTAAAAAGAACAATAAACACAAGATTAATTAATTGTCTGTGTGAATCACTTACAATTAATCTCACGCTTTCACCTTCACTAAGCCGACCCCATCCTGTGACGGTGGCCTTTTTCCCAATGAGTAATTCGTCATTTGGCGGAAGACAGATAGGGCTGATGTGCGGCAGTTTAACGTCGAGCGAACGATCGAGTAATACTAAAGCTAAGTCGTTATCGTACGTGTAAAAATTATACTTTGGATGTACAATTTTCCTCTGTACACTTCTTTCTACAAATGGCAACGGTTCGGACACGCTTGCGAAATCGTGTTCACCAAGACGAACCCGAATTTGAGACACCAAAAGACTGTAATGAGCAAGACATATTCAAATTGCGAAAATATCTCATCTGCGACTTTGAATTAAACTAACTACTTATCACTCACACGTTAAGTTTAAAAAAAACTTATGCAAATTTAGAATTACATGTTAATTTCCGTGTTTTACGGACGAGAAATTTTTATTCAAAGTTGCAACATTTTTTCCCATATTTTTTTTTTTAACTTACTCATCCACACAATGCCCAGCTGTCAAAATCCATCCTTTGGACGACACAACAGCGCCACCGCATCTATGAGTACTGGCAAAGCCGTAAAAAGCAGTTCTTCTCACTGAAACCTGCATTAAAAAAGGTTATTACTTCTTTCTGTTTTTATTAATTGCTAATTTATTCAACACACCTGCCAAGGCCAAGACCCAAATGCAGAATTTGCACCACCGACAATTCTCGTTTGTGGAGTTACGTGTTGTGTGCCACATTCTAAAATATACACCGTTAATTAGCACAAAAAATCTCATTTGGCACAAAACCTGCCTTTTTGCAGTTGAATATTTTCCTCGGTAGTCGTGGGCAATGAAAAAGTGGTTGTTTTTATTGTTGTTTGAGGTTTAGTAGTTGTTTTGCGAATGATGATTGGACGTTTTTGAGTCGGCTTTGCCGTGATGATGCCAGGTGGGTCCGAAGGTGAAGTCGTTTTGGTGGTTGTAAAAATAGGTGTAGCTGCTGTAATTATCCCAACGGGTGGTGTGACAGGTGAAGTTGAAGGCTTTGTAGTTGTTTTTCGAAATTCCGTGACCAGGTTCCATTTGAGAGTTGTTGTGGAAAATGTATAAACAAGAGGTGATTGAATTTTGTTTGTGCTAACGGTTGTGGTTTTCACTTGATTAGATTGGTCATCGTATCCGCAACAACTTCCTACTAAGAAGCCATCGATGCATGTACCGAGCGGTTCACCGGCGGTTTGTTGACATTCGAGTGCAAACATACAAGTGCCTTTACGTCCGTCCCGTCCACTGCAAACACGAGGCCGGATTTTATTAAATCCTGTAAATACATGTAAACATGAAATGTTTGCTCATGACTGGCATTAAAGTTTACTTAATCTTGATTTATTACCGTACAATCCTTCAACCATAATGCAATTCCAGCCGCATATGGCAAGGACGAAGAGCCCGAACCATGCAAACGCCCGTCGTCTTCTCATGGACTAAAGAAATTAATAAGTTTTAAAATAATTCTGAAGGAATTTAATCAAAACTTTAAAATGTTTCTCTATGTAATTATTTGTAGCGTGTAAACTGGAAATCAAAAGTTCCTTTATCAACTTACTCATCACTTGACCCGAACGCTAGAAATTCTTTACCACCATTAAGAACCATCAAGAAAAGTTTTGTTTAAGTTTCTTAAATAAAAATTTCTGCCCGTCAGCGATCGAGGTCAGGACCAAGCAAGTACCGAGGACCATCAGAGCATGGTGACTGACCCACATCCACTCGGGTCACCCCCAGGCCGAGTTCCCCACAACCCCTCTATGATATACCTTTAAAGAAATCCAAACTTAAAACAATTTTTTTTTAATATTCAAACATCAAAAACTCCCACCCAACGTTTCCTCTCCCCCTACAATTGATGTATAAGGTCGCGTGTTTACATATGCCATCAGATTCATGAATCATCCATGATGACCAGGAACTGAAAAACGAGGTCAACTACCGGCCAGTTTCCCACCTCGCGTCTCCTCAAATCCCATCCACCCCCGCACGATTTTTTATAATTTAACCTTCACCTAGGCCTTATCAAAAAGTAATCTTTTTATAAGGTAATTATCGAATACAACGAACCGAACTAAGAAAATGTTGCAAAACAGCTAAAATAACCATGAACTTGCCACTTACCTACAAATGCTGCAACGAGATATCAAAACAGGTAAACAAACATCAATGCTCCTTTAAACCGGTGAGTTAAAATCCGCACAAATGTATCATCTGCAACAAGAATTATCCATAACGATGGACTTTCGCTGTTGACACACTGCACCAGTGATATCGGATGGACTAAACTAAACCGTCGGGGATGATCCTGTGCGACTCGCCGCCGCCACCTCAAAGCACGGCGAGGAACTAGTCGATGTGACCTGCTGCAGCTTGCGGTGTGCTTGACCTGAGCGCACGCGTCTCACTAAACACTTGAAACCTCCTGGACTTGACCCACATCTTCATCCTGCCTCGACGCACCCCCGCGTGTTTTTTATTTCTCTCTTTTCTTGTATTTTTTTTTATTTTGCCAAGTTCTTTTACTCTTTGTATCCATAAAGGGGAGTTTAGAGACCGATTCAAATGATTAATTGATGAATTGTCACGATCTCGAGGTCAGATATTTAGTATTTTCAAGTTTGTGGTTTTTAATGCTGACCCACATTCGTTTGGTTTTGCGCATCGTTGCCACCAACTTCCTAGAATGAATGAATGTGGAACAAGAGTGCAACGAATTTAATGCTTTGGTAACATCAATTTATAATTTTGTCAGAAAAGTGGTTTTTTAATATGCGGAATTGGATTATTACGAAATGATGTATTTCGCCGAGCTGAGGGATGCGTTAAGAAATGTAGAAAATGTAGAAATAAAAAGTCGGTGGAGATAAAGTTGAAATTTTATTTATTTTTTAATGGTATTTTAGTGAGCAATTAAAGTACTAGGTCATTGAAAATAGTAATTATAAAGTTAATCCAATTTCTCTTCTTCCTTGTTTTGTCAATCAAAACAAGGTGAAGTGTAGGAAATGTTTTTAAAGTGATAAAGTTTTTCCAAGAAATGAAACTGAACTTAATTAAGTTTTATATTGCATCATTGATAATAAACTTATCAGTAATAAACTTTACTGATACGCTACTGATACTTTGAAACAAAATGAGTAATGAAAATATAAACAATTCTCGTCTTTTATATTAAATTCAAACCTTGCTGGACTTTGTTTACCTTTTTTTGATTAACTCAACAAGACACCTTCGAGTGGTTGGTAAACCCTTGTGCTCTATATAGTCTGACCATTACCCGTCTTCATCCAAAATCAATGGAAACCAAGTAGAGATATGTTTCGTCTTACTTTTCTCTCACTTCTCCTGACAACGAGTGCAAATTTGCCTCAATGCCTCTACGAGGTCGATGATGCATTTACAGAGAATAATCAAACGATTTATGTAGCAATTCTTCTCCCGTGCGACAAACTCCACGTTTTTTCTTATACACAAGTGATTCCATGGATACGTTTAGGTTTCAACCATAATCAGAATTTGTTCGATCAGTGGAAAATTCAGTGGCAGTACCACGACACCGATTGCAACAACGCTATCGCTCCTTATAAGGCCGTCGAGGTGTACAAGAAACGCCGCGTTCATCTGATATTGGGTCCGGTTTGCGATTACGCATTGGCAGGAGTTGCGAGGTTTGTCAAGTTTTGGAATATACCCTTGATAACAGCAGGTGGATTTGCGTCTGCTTTTCACGAACCGAAAAATGACTTCAGTCATGAATTTCGGCTTTTGACAACAACTGGGCTTTCACAAATGGGCATAGCTGAAGCGATACTTAGATTTGGTGAAAGATATAACTGGAAAAAGTATAAACTCATCTACGAGCCGAATGAAACAGATAAATATCCGAATATGGAGCAATTTTGTGAAAATATTTTAAAGGCGTTTATAAAAGGACTCCAAACTTCAAAATTAGGGTCGTACACTGCTTTTAATTGGAATGATGGGAAAAGTGGTGAAAATACGAAAGAAAAGGCAAGAAGAGTACTGGAAAAGGAAGTTGGAAATAATTATGCCAGTATTGAAAGAATGTTTTCCTGCAAATCAATTCAATACCAATTAATTTTTTCTTTTTTTTTTAAGTTATTTTAATGTGTTTATCTAAAAACGTTACCAGAGAGATGCTTTTGGTAGCCGAAGAATTAAATATGATTGACAGTGGGGAGTACATATTTATTGACATTGAATTTTTTAGAAGGTAAGAAGTATATAATTAAATTAATTATATTTTTTTAAATTAAAAATGTTTAATTAAAGCCAAAAACAAGATCCAAAGCGGCTTGGGTTGTTAAGAGATAACGATGAATCTCATAACCTTAAAATAAAAAAGTCATTGCAGTCGGTTGTTCTTGTAACCGCTTTTTTGCCAGACGAAGAGAATTCCACATTCTCTCATTTTTTCTCAGAACTTAATGAAATAACGAAGGAAGTAGAATCAAATTACTTCGAGGTGAAAAGTGCGAAAAATAATGTCTCTGAATAAACTCAATTTTCTTGAATGCTTTTGACCAGGTGAACCCTGTAGCGATTGGTTTTTATGATGCAATTACAATCTTTGCTCAAGTTATTAACGAAATGGGAAAAAATAATCCCCAAATTACCAACGGCTCTTACATCGCAAACCAAATGAAAAACAGAACATTCAATGGTAAACTTTTGCTCACAAATTAGTCCAATCATACTTACGGTACCGCTTAATCTATTTGATACAGGTCGATTCGGACCCATTTTCATGAACGAAAATGGAAACAGACTGACAGATTACTCATTTCTCAATTACAATTCTGAGACTGAACTATTTGAAGTAAAACCCTTTATATAATTTTATTATTAACTTTAATTTTTTTTTTAACTGGTATACAATTTTACTAGTAGCGAGTGATAAAAAGTGAAGTAAGGTCGTAAATTTTGTTATTACCGGTACTATTATTATTACTTTAAAAAATAGCCTGTTATTCACTTCAATGGAACATCTAAGTCCTTCATTTCTCACGATTCTCGCGACTGGTCATGGCCAAACGGTGATGATGCGCCTCCAGACACTCCTACATGTGGCTACAATAACAGCAAATGTGCTGCTGCACGGTTACCTGATTATGTAATAGCTATAATATCACTCATCTGTGCTTTCTGCGTGTTCGGAATAATTGCCTTTTTAATATACCGGTAAATTAATGTAGAATTGTGTTTAACTTTATTTATCCTTCATGATATTCAGGAGGTTCAAACGTGAGGCACAACTCCTGTCTATGACTTGGAAGATACAATGGGAAGATATCATTCTGACAACTTCGAGAAGAAATTGCTGGAATAGTAATAGCAAAATAAGCTTGACAGGAAAAAATATCTCAGTAAAAAATAAATTAAATTATATATTATGCAAATGAGGGCAATGTTTTTACTTTATAGAGAAATGCCAGTTTTTTTGAAATGCAAAGTACACTAATGTCCAGAACAGCCATCAAAACAGATGACAACATTCAGAATTCAAGATTTTTAACTGTTTTTTACAAGGTATGTAATAATAGTATTAAGTAAACTTTTTAACTAGAAAATTACATTTATTAAATTACTATTTTAGGGAAGTTTAGTTGCAATGAAGAAATTACCAATAATTAAAATTGAACTGAATAGAAAATTGCTTTTGGAGATGACAATAGTGATGAAACAATTTATAAGAATACGGTACCATTGTGTTTGTAGTAAGTAACTTAACTTTACATGTAGCTAAAAGATCTTCAGCATGACCACTTGGTAAGGTTTATTGGAGCTTGCATCGAACCTTCCCATTCTTGCATCATATCAGAATTCTGTGCCAAAGGAAGTCTCCAGGTATTGGTTTACTTTTGTTTAACTGACTACAGGGGTATTACGTCATTACGTTTCATTTAGAGCATCTTAGAAAATGAAGAAATTAATTTAGATCTGACATTCAAAATGTCTTTAACGACTGACATAATAAACGTAAGAAAATCTACATTTCAATTTTAAGTTACTTAATATAAATACATCTTTTATACATAGGGAATGAATTACCTTCACAACACCGACATAAAATCCCACGGAAATTTAACTTCAACCAACTGTGTTGTTGACAGCAGATTCGTGCTAAAAATATCAGATTTTGGCTTACCCTACTTGAGATATGATGAAGAAAATTCTAATCAATTCTGCGAAAGTATACATTAAAAAAAATGAATGAATTTACTGCAACTATTTTTTTTTTTATTTAATTACATAAAAGAATATTTATGGACAGCACCCGAATTACTTCGAGCCTCAAAAACTCGTAACAGAGGCACTCAAAAAGGAGATGTTTATTCATTTGCAATTATATTACACGAAATTACAGCTAGAGACGGTCCATTCTCAATAAACTGCACAGATATAACAGTGACAGGTACTACATCAGTGACATTTTGGTAAATAGATTTGATAAATTTGTTACGTACAGATATTATCGAATGTGTCCGAAGTTGCCACGGTACACCTTATCGTCCTGACATTAGAGAAACATCCGACGACATAGCACAATTAATGCAAAAGTGTTGGACTGAAGATGCAGCACTCAGACCTGACTTCAAGACTATTCAGTTAATGCTCAGAAAGAACAAAAAGAACGTTAACATTTTGGATGATCTTCTCTCCCGAATGGAAATGTATGCTGATAATCTAGAGAGTTTAGTGGAAGAACGAACAGCTGATTATTTAGAAGAAAAGAGAAAATGCGAACAAGTTTTGTATCAGCTGTTGCCCAAGTATGTGGCTTTATAATTGAGGATTTACTGACTTTTTACTTATGATGATTAATTAATTATTAGATACGTTGCAAGTCAACTCATACAAGGCCAGACAGTGGCAGCCGAGGCATTCGATGGTGTAACGATATATTTCAGCGATATCGTGGGTTTTACGTCTTTGTCAGCTGAGAGTAGTCCGATGCAAGTGGTAGAGTTATTGAATGATCTGTACACGTGTTTTGATTCGATCATTGAGCATTATGATGTTTATAAAGTAAGTTAGGTTAAATAAAACATATTTTTTAAGATTTTTATTTTTTCTTTTGCTTTTATTACAAGGTTGAAACTATTGGTGACGCTTACATGGTTGTATCTGGGTTGCCAGTGAGGAATGGTAATGCGCACGCGTGTGAGATTTCGAGAATGTCATTAGCACTTTTAGAAAGAGTGTTCACTTTTAAAATTCGACATAAACCAAAGGAACAGCTAAAATTACGGATTGGTTTACATTCAGGTGAGTGGTTTAACTGATGGGGAATTTCCTATCTTTGTTGGTCTATTTTTTTTAAATTACATTTTTAGGACCATGTGTTGCCGGGATAGTGGGACTAAAGATGCCCAGGTATTGTTTGTTTGGTGACACTGTGAACACAGCATCTAGAATGGAATCAACTGGAAGTGGTAATTAAATAATTGCTATGTGGTTATTTATTGGCAATAAGTTATTGCACTACGGAAGGAGTAAAATTTTAATTTCCAGTTTTTTATATTTCACCTCCATCTCCATCCAAATTGCAATACGATATAAATCAATTTAAACATTTTGTGTAGACCTACAACAATTAACTTATTTTTTAAAAATTGTTTAATTTCTAGCATTAAGAATTCACATTAGCGCAAGCACACGAGACATATTAGAGAGTTTTGGTGGTTTTGTTTTAGAATGTCGAGGAGAAGTTGAAGCTAAAGTATATCGTACTATCAGTACTATCAAAATTAAATAAACTAACTTGGTTAGTTTATTTACTTTTGGTACTATGCGTACTAACAAAAAGTTGATTTGTTGGTTAATATTACAATATATAATTTTCTTGTTCTAAAGGGGAAAGGAAAGATGACAACCTATTGGCTGCTAAAAGAAACAAAGAAGTCAGTGGCGTAAGTGACGGGGTAGCCAAGGTTGCGATGCAGTGGGACCCCCGACAACAGGGTCCCCCAACAACAGGGTCCCCCCAAAGAAATATAAATAAAATTTTAAAAAGTGTAACATGTAACTAAACAATTTTTTTTTCTTATACAGTAAATTAAGCTTTTTGCTATTGCATTTGCAGATTTGCTTTACTAATCTAACGTAACTCTAACAGGCAAGGAAAAATTTAAAATATAAAAGAGCTCCCTCATAAAATCTTGCAGTGGTGCCCCAGCACATTGCATTACGCCACTGCCTTGAACCATAAGAACTAGCCTTTCCACTTAAAACAGAAGTGATTTGAAAAAGTTGAAAAATTGGCTAAGAAGTGACCAAATGGTAAGACTATACACTTACCATTTGGTCACGTTTTCATTTTTTGTTCACATCTACTAATCTATCAGAGCTGGACCTATGCATGCGATATCTTTTAAACTTCTTGCACCAAGATCTTACTTTTCTACCATAAACAGAAGTGATTTGAGAAAGTTGGAAACTTTGCTCAGAAGTGACCAACTGGCAAGACTATACACTTACCATTTGGTCACGTTTTCATTTTTTGTTCACATCTACTAATCTATCAGAGCTGGACCTATGCATGCGATATCTTTTAAACTTCTTGCACC
>JAQFZP010000834.1:0-26203 GCA_034695745.1 Geophilus truncorum | reverse complement strand
CAGCGCCCATGAGGTTTAAGCGGTGGTAGAGAAAACTATTTTTGAAAAAAAAAAAAAAGAAAAAAGGATAAAAAAAAAGATGCTTAAGAGTTTGAGTGTTCAAATGCGAAGTGTGACTCAACTGGTTGATGTGGTGTCCATGGATTTGTCCACCAAAACGAGGCCAGAAACTGACACCTTTCAAACGCAGGAAAGTTTACAGAAAAATTCAAGAAACAGTTTCTCTATCAGCAAACTAGTCGACATTGAAGACAACTGTACATCAACAGGTAAAACAACAGTTTATTGATCTCAAAACAGACACTAGTAATTCGAAATCTAAGAAGTGTCTGTTTAGCAACAGTCACTTTTACAAGATTTTCAATTGCTGGACTTTCAATTAAAGTTTAAGCAAGTGTAGTTGTTTAAACTCTAAGTGAATCAAGAAAAGAGTAAACAATAATCTTTGCTAACTCTGACTGTTGACATGCCATCTTAGCAAAAAAAGGAAAATAATCAATTTCCATTGAAAATGCATGAAACGGTTCACTGAATATTGACGCCCATTTTATAGACCACAAACCCCTAAATTTTTGAGAAACAATAAACTATCGAGACACAAGTAGAAGCTTTCATTCTCTACTCTTCAGATAGCCATCAATCTTAATTACCAATTAAACTGTCATCTAAAATAATAATAATAATAATAACAGGTTAGAGAAAACACATTTAATACTTACACTCATTTTTCAACATGTTTTCATAGACGAGCCACATTGAAAAATTACACCGAAAAATTTAGTTAAATATATCAAATAATTTATTAAATTACTAATTTTGAATTATTTATCTCACTTTATCATTACAACACCATAGCACAATGTTTACTGGGATCCCGAAGTATAAACGTACGGTAATTATCACAAACGTGCATTTGTTTGCAGTTAATGGCTTAAAAGAGACATTCACAACCAAAAATTCATCTTTATCATTTTTTCTTAAAATAACAATTTAAGAGCAAGATCTTCTAAAATGTTTATTCATTTGCACAGCGTAAGGTGCGCCAAATGACACTTACTTCTATATATGTGGAATGAAGTACCCGCAAGAGCAAGAGCAAACCCACTCGCTAGAGTTCATCAATGAACTTCTCCCGACAGTTGTAGCTATTTAGTAAATACTCCAAAAAGCTCTTACTTCAAAACATGCAACAATATTCACACACCAAAAAATGGGAAATCAAGTGATTTTTATTGACGTAAACTTTCAATCCCAAAGCCACGCGTTTGAGCTTTTATACATAAAATAATTATTTTCTTCTTGTATAAGAACTTGATATAATGACAGAACGATCAATTGCGATAAATACACGAACTAGTGTGCATTTAAACTTAGTTAGTTTTAATAACGTCAATTTGAAAACTGCACGTGTAGCTTGACCCTTGTGTTTGTTTAGCAAGTTTGAAAAGAAAACAAACTCCGCCTTTTGCAGTTTATACGCTCGGATAAAACTCGATAGGATTGTTCGATCTGTTTGTCCTGCACTTTCAGTCTTCAGAAGCGGAAATTGCAATTAAAAATCGCAGTGTTTCGTGAGTGACGTGTGGTGCCGGTCGACGACGTTATGAAAGTGTTGGGTAATATTGGTATCTTTGACATGCACCCGTCTGTTTTTCTTCTTCTTATTCATGCTTCGACGAGCGTCTATAAAAGGAGATTTCCTCCGCTCGCCTAATCTCACGTCTCCATCCGGGAGTCGATCAAAGCGACTTAAGTGAATCAATTTCGAACCAATTACAGCAAAGAATGGAATCGCCTCCCCCTCATATATGGGATTTAAAAAAAAAAAAAAGAAAAAATTATATAGATGTATGAAAGTGTGGCGGATTTACTTTTGCCACTCAGACGGAAATTGGATTCTGCTCCATAATCGGATTTGCAACGCGCCTTTTCTTATCGTTGCATGACGTCATCAATTGTCCAGTTTCAATCACCTAGTAAATGGCTTTCAATTAAACATGCAGCATTGAAAAATCTATTTAAAAATATTTAAAATAAAAAAAATATTTAAAATAAAATCCCCTAAAGTTTTAGACCAAAAGACGTAACAAAGAAAATGGGTGTGGCAAATGGCAAATGTAGTAAATGGGTGTTCGTTTACGGTTAAAAAATAACCCCCACTAGAACAAACCCATATCTACCGACTTCGGCACAGGACAAGTGGAGTTTAGGAGGGAAAGAATTAGGTGAGGGTTTGTAGTGAGGTCCACAACTCTGTAGGGGGCCAATCAGGGACATGGGCATCAACTAGTAATGGAACGCAGCAGGAGATCAATCACTACACTCCTGTAATAGAATAAATATACCCGATATAATAGCATTTACTCGTTTTACTACCTGTTGCAAGTTGCAACTGACACGAGATTTCAAGGTGGGGCGGGAAACCTTTTTTTTTTTTTTTTTTTTTTTTAAAAAAAAACTTCTTATTTTCCATTTAAAAAAAATTTGAAAATCATATTTGTGAAATTTAAAAAAATAATTGTATATATTTAAGTTCTGCATATTTAATCATTATTTTTTTTTCATGATAAAATTACTCTCCTCCTCCCATTATTTTTTTTTTCTTTTAATTTTTTTCTAAGTAATCAAAAATTACTGAAGGAGTTGAATGAGAAAAAAAGTTTCACGCGTCTGTCGAGTAGCGGCCACCAGTCACGCGGCCCATTCACGGCTCCCTTGGCGTGTCTAATCGCACGATTACATCCTCACCCTAACATAAGAACGGTGCACAAAAAAATGGGTTCTGGTGGTGGTTGTGTGTAAACAGAGTAAAAGTATATTTAAGTTTATAAAATTTCATCATTTAATTTTGAGTCGCAAAATGATTACAAATGCTGCATCTCACTATTCTTGGTTTTTTTTTGGATTAATATATTGATGACGCACAAGAATTTTCAAATTAACCAAATTTTCTAATTAACCAGTTCAATGATGCGTGCAGTGTCATCACGTCGGACACGCAAACCCCGCCTTCTTTTGATCGACAAGCTCGCACCCAACCCAATCACAACATATGCGACAAATCCCACCCATTAGGCGGAGTTGATACAATTCATATAAAGTGACATTAAACGCATGTCAGTTGGAGAGAATTGCAAACACGTGTGTAAAAAGAACAGAAATAAAATGGTGGTGCATTTGTAGTGGCGCCATGCGACGGCTAGCGAAGTAAAATGATTCATCCATGCCAATGTTTAGCCATTTTCTTAATCATAGTGTTGGCAACAAAATGCCTCGAGCCCAAAAAACAAAATTGCAACATAATGGTAGACCAAAGTTTCCTAGATAATGATAGGCCTCCAATTAAGGAATTAATATAATTAAACTTATCAATCATTTCGAGTGAAGATTACATTTCCCAGCCCTGACGTTGCCTCCACTCCACTCCACTCCACTCCACTCCACTCCATTGCTATCTTTCTCGTTCTCGTACATATAACTCGCACCTCCCTCACCCTGACCCTATCCCTATCCCTCCACATCTCCACTCTACGTCTACGTCTACTCCAATGCACCATCCAAGCCCGCACTCGCACTCCTTACCGAAGCCACACGGGGATCGCCTGAGGGAACGCATGTGCACTGCTCCCTGTCCTGTTCCGAGCTTCACTCGGCTGCCTACAGTCCACCCGAGTGCTCAACTCAGTTAACTCGCACACTCGCATTGAATTCATCACAGTTACCGGTACAGTTTTTCAAAATCAGCATCAAAGATCAAACTTAGTTAGCAACGGCCTAGCGGCAAACAATGGAACTATAACTTTTAACCGAACCGACTCTATGATCAAAGGTGAGAAAGTTTTATTTTTTAATACCGGTACGTAAGCAAAGTTTTAATTATTAAGCAGGTGTTATAAGGTTTTATTTAATTGAGAGGAAGAAAGGAAAAAGGGGGAAAATTGGTGTAGGCCTAAAGGAAGTAATTAAATTAATTTTTTTTGATAATAAATTACGTAAGGATAGGTTGTATTAATATTTTCATCTTTATGTGTGTGCATTTTCTCTAGGTTTTTATTTTTATTTATATTTATATTTTTTAATTTATTGTTGTTGAAATTAATTTCTTTAACCCCCATTTTTATTTTTTATTTTTAACAACTCTTTAAAAGTCTATTAGCTGTCAGTTTTCTAATTAACTCCTATCAGCGTGCGTTTTTGGTCTATTAAATTAGAAAAATCGTGGCTCCATCTTGATTTTTACGGCTTTAAATTACGGGCATCGCATAAAAAACAATTTCCAATGAAAGCCACCTGTAGGCGGGTTGGCGAACCTGTTATGCACTTGTTTTGACATGGTATAATCTTCGTGTCACTTATCCACGAATATTCGCACAACATATAGGCCTAATCACCTGTCTAAACAAACAACTCTCCACTCTGATGGGCATTTTATGAGTCATCGACACGATAGGCCTAACAGCCTATACGCAACAACGATGTAATTGATAGGCATAATGTTTCAGACACTGTAATTACTCACTTTACACTTATATTTTATACGTCTACAAAAATACCATCATCTACAATCAAAATTAATTGACGTGCAAATTTCAGTTGCGCCTGGTTAATTTAGGCCTTAAAGTCACAAAAAACATAAAAATAAATTCTTGTTGGCGCCCTTAATTATTCCTAATCCCATTTGTTTGTAACGGTCCCGCCGTTATTGTCTGTGCGTTTTTTTTTTTTTTTTTTTTTTTTTTTTTTTTTTTTTTTTTTTGGGAGTTAAAACGGTCTTATCTCGCACAGATTCACCCGCCATAATTACCGTCAACCACCATTTCCACCACAATGCCATGGGTTTATCAGAAAGAAACCGCATCAACACGTCGTCCGAAGACGACAGCGACGACGATGAGGAAAACCACAGACCAAACAAAGCCGAATCGCCGCACAGAGTCGAGCCAAGTTCCGATCACCAGACGACGAACCACGAACTCGGCAGCGTGCGACACGTCGCCGACGAAGTGTCCGGCAATAGCGAGGCTGATTTGGACGAGTTCGCGCCCAAGAGAAAACAACGACGCTACAGAACGACATTCACCAGCTTCCAGCTGGAGGAGCTGGAAAAGGCTTTCGCAAGGACGCATTATCCCGACGTATTCACAAGGTGAACAACTAAGCTTTTATCTTGTTAATAAAACGCTTTAAAACCCTTTAATATAAATCAATCATGTCACATCAATCAAATCTCTATCTGTAATCAAAATTGGCGCGGAAAATACGGTCCCATAAATCAACGTTTTGGCATTTGACTGCGGGTTACAACCTATATACACTCAAAAGTCGAAACGTTTATTTAATTAATAAACTCACTGCAAAAATAACAGTATATTGTAATATACTGTTATTTTTGCAACGAGTAATTTTAAATGATGGAATACCTGTCAATTATACTTCAATCAAGGACTCATGTATATACGGTATATAAGTTGTGTGTATGATGTGCTTGGATGGAAACTGTAATTTTGATTAATCTGTAGTTTTCATGGTGCTGTAAATTTTCAAAATTGGCTTAGAATGATTTCGTGAGAAATATGCCAACATCAATTTCAGAATTCAGTTTATACAATAGGCATTTGTGTTATATAGTAATTGCGAGATTTAAAAAAATAAAATAAGTGTTAAAGCACCTCACTATACTTAAAGATACTTAGGTAATAGGAAGTTTGTCTAAGGTAAGATAAATTGCATGTGTGTTAAAATATTTCGTGCGTATATTCTGATGTACATCAAATTAACTGTTGTGTAATAATCGCATACTAGCCCTTACAGACATAACATCATCACCACAGAGCGTAAAATTATATAACTAAATTACGGACTAAACTCACGGATCTTTCAAATAATTCACTACATTTATTCAGTGAAATTTCATTGGATAACTATAGTGCACATTATTTGAAATACCCTGTAAAAATATTTAAAAAATAATAAGAAACTTTGGGTAGTAAACGAAATTTTCTATTTCTTTCAGCCGTTCTAGTGTTTAATTTGACCAATATCCATGCCCACAATTATTTTTCACAACCATCTAAAACGTAAACAACAATTATTTTCTCGGTCCCCAGACTGTGGCAACTGTGTTTTCTGTTCTATTTTCATTCACCGTACGTTATTTTTTTCTGCAAGAACTATTATACGAACCTCGGGCAGCAATTTTAGCTCCTACCCAAAGACAAACTAGTAATTATTATCTTAGGCTGATATGGTCCACTACTTGCGCTTGTTGTGAACGCATCAGACTTTTAATTAGGCGTGAACATCAGTTTGATTGATGCCTCTAAATTCTCATTTAAAAATTGAGATAATAATGTTTAACAAACAGGTGTAAATATCCACCCACCAGCATCGCCATGGCTTTTGCTCTTTTGCTCTCAGGTGTAAATCTCCACTATAGCATTTTCCTGGGTGTAAATCAAGTTAGGCCTATTTTCCCAAGAGGCAACAAATTTTCCAATCTCCCCCTCGCAATTTTCTTCGTTTCAACTACCTGAACTACACCCCTCTGGTGATGTACCCTCACCTGAAGGGCACCATCATCTCCTCGAGGCTCCCCCACTGTGCGGCGCATGCGCAATAATTAGTCTGTATGTCTCCACCTGCAAATGCCAGCCGCATGTTCACTGATAAGCCTAATGGTTCGGCAAGATAAAGATTTCATTTTATCTCTAATTTATTTACCGTTTTTTTTTTTTTTTTCTTTCTTTTTTTTTTTTTTTTCTTAATTCCATTTCTTTTTTTCCTCGTATTTTTAGGGAGGAATTGGCAATGAGGGTCGATCTCACAGAAGCTAGAGTGCAGGTAAGAGAAAAATTTAAAAAATTATAAAATAAAATGTACAATTAAATAACAACAGCTCTCTGGTTTATGACTATAATTTCTGCAAATGTATTTGTAATTTGGAAACAAAAGAGACCTTGTAAATTACTGTTCTTATATTAGGTTTGATTGAAGGGCATTTGGCATGCCTTTAAGCTGCGCAGGAAATAGGAATAAAGCGAAAATGGCGGGAGTTGTAACATGTTAATAAGTGCTCACTCTAGTCCGTTTTTATTTTACCTTCAAATTCCGTGAATTACGGCGCCAAAAGACCAATTTGAAGTCTCCTCCCCTTAAATGAGTTTTTCGAAATCATCGAGTGTGTTAAGGCATTTATAAAGGACGGGGAAACAATGCGCAATTGTGCCGCGATGCGTTTAAGATTGTAGGAAAAATCGTATGGGGTATATAATTCGTCTAATGTCACATTTTGTCACGCTTAATTATAAAAACATCACGAAGCGTGTTTTATGAATTGAAATTGACTTTATGCTTTTTACAAATGTACTGCTGTCAGTGCTCGAGTCGCTGCGGGACTTAAAGTGATGTGCCAGACTCGTGTAACGTCTTCTGACTTCTGAGTATACCTGTAGTGATTTCAGAATTTAGATGGATGGGGAAAGTACCGGTGGATCCGGTAAAGAGGGGGGGGGTTGCAAATATTTACCTGGCTGTGCGCCAACCGCTTGGGGCTTAACTAATAGAAGCAATGCACGATACACATCTGAATGAGCAAATCATGACATGTAATATGAGTTACTTAAAATGTTACTTGTGTAGTGTAAATAGGGTACGGTAACTTTTTTTTTGTGTAAAAATCAACTTCTCAATTACCAAAAGAAAAAAAAAGTTATAATAATAATGATATTATTCTTACGTTCTGACAGCATTTACAGAACAAAAAAGTTGCATCAATTCTCAGTGTTTTGTTTTATAAATGATAATAACAATAGGCTTCAAAACCTATAATTATACCTCTCAATTTAACATAACCTGTTTGGACCAATTTTTGTGACTTCTGACAATTTAAACGCCGTGCAACTATATAGGTGCAATTTTTTTGCCACGAGCACGTAACACGTCGGCACGCACATTATGCCAAGAATGTGTAAGCGCCATTATGGATGCTCTCCCTTATCTATCACGGTGATGCACATTCTACCACTCGACGACAGAGATGCCTAATTGAGGGCCAACTTCCGTTTGCCCTTGCAACCTGCCATTAGGCCTCGGTGCAGGCCTCAAGCAGCGCCGTTTCGTAAGCAACTGTATAATTAAAGATAATGACACGCTATTGCTGCACATTGGATTAGAGTGAAAACAAAAACCCCATTAGTCGACATTTGCAACAAAAGAACATCAACTTGTAGCGCTTAGGTCTAGATGCAGGCCTATCATTTGACTTAATGTCCGTACTCAGGGGCCAAGACCATCTATGGCCCATGGCTTAATTCCAATTCCAGTCTTTTGTTACCTTAAATATCACCTCTTGATCATAGGTGAAAAGACAAGTTTGATTTTTTTTTTTTTTTTTAATATTTATAGTTTTAATATTTTAGTTTTTCAAAAGAATTAATTGAGAGAAAATTGTAAGTAACATTGTCAAGGATAAATTGTGCCGTGTCATTTATTTAGTTAGGTACCGAATAAAATTTTACGCGTGCCCAATTCGTTTGATTCCAGACCATTTAGTTTTTAATTTTAATGTTTTGACGATTTGCAATATTAATTTAATGGGTGTGTAACAAAGGAAAGGGAGATTAGTCACGCGGTTATGAACTTTGACATGAAATAAAGTTGTATAAAATGGACGTCAGTAATGTTTAAGCTAATTTAATAAAAAATAATTGTGACTTGGTGCATGTAAGGGATGTGTAACAAACATTTTCGACGTAAAAGCCTAAAAAATGACCTAAAACAAAACAATATATTTTGTTTGCTATAATAGTTAACTTTTAAAAAAACCAAAGAAGTTAAACAATGCAGTTGAAAAATAAAATAAACGTACAGTACTTAAATTTTGTTTTTGTATTTGAATACGGTACCGTAAATGACTCAATTATTGTATTTTACCTTGTTTTACAAGGCTTTACATATCGCACACGGGGTGGGTGAACAGGACACAGAAGCCTTCTATAAAGTTAAGAATATTTACTCTTTACGGCCCTTTCTTTCTAAATAAGTATTTTCTAGTCGTCGACGTGTGACCACCTTGAAGTATAGTGACCCCCGAGACGGGAAAATTGACCTCCCATTCACTTTGCAGTGGAATGGAATTAATTTCAACTAAATTTGCATTGCATTGCATGACGTCATTTAGACCCTCGCGACACCAAAAACAGAATGGCAGGCAGCGTTCAGTTTTCCTCCATTTAAATTTTAATCCTTTAAAGCCAGAAATTATAGCTTAAACAAAAGAAAAGAAAACAGATTCTTATCAATCGTGAATTTTCCTATTCTAAATAGGTGTGGTTCCAGAACCGAAGAGCCAAATGGAGGAAACAGGAAAAAGTGGGCCCTCAATCTCATCCGTACACCCACTTCAGTACCACTGACCTCAACCTACCATCAAACCCGACTCGTACCAACGCCTCGGCCCTGGCAACCCCGTTCGGAGCCCTTTCGTACCTTCAACGCAAACCGCCGTTCGAAGCCACTTTGCCCCCGTCAGTGACGTATCTACCTCCGGCACGGAGTCTCCCACCAACGCACACATTTCTACCGATGCCGCCGACGCATTTCCTCGCCCCCTTTCAGTTGCGGGACCCCAGAGTTCCGTTGGTGCCCACAGTTCTGCCGCCGCTCAGCGTGGGAATAGGAAGTTACCCGGCCAACACCTTTCAGACATTATTGGCATCGATGGGTTCCAGACCCAAGTTGGTGACAACCACGGCCGAAAGCGCGCCCCCTAGTGTCCCGCCTGTGACTGTGAGCAGCGTGGCAAATGGTTCCGAGGACCGCAGAAGCAGCAGCATCGCGGCGCTGCGGATGAAAGCGCGGGAACACGAACTCAAGATGGAAATGGTCAGGAAAAACGGTGATGTGTTAAGCTGAGTACTGTGGTGCCTTAATGGAAGAAATGGCAGTGCCTTTCTCGACCAAATGGAGTAATGGACAATCAAAACTGAGATTTTAAAAAGAAAAGTGCAATGTGTATTAAAATAAAAATATTCACCCCGAATATTGCCGTTTCTTATTTATTCGTATTTATTTATTTTCATTTTATTTATTTGCGCCACCTGTGGGCCGTAAATTTGGGTGCGCCGATCTCCCGCCTCCTCCTTTTCTTATATATTTGAAAAAGCGCCGTTAATTGACCTTCGAAACCCCGCATTTTCGCGTACTATATTCCCTCACTCACTTCTGATTTATCTCGTGGGGCCAACGCAGTGCGAGCACACTCGACTAAATTGGCCTCCTACAGTTCGCGTATTTAAACGCAGACAGACCGACGGGACCCTGAAGCGACGCGGACGGATCCCCCGTCGACCCGCAGCTGGTTTCAATGCCCAACCCTCGCGCCACACTCCGGCGCGCGTGGGGTCGTCGGACGGGGCCCTGTCATCACTTCAATATACAAATAAGAGTCACGCGACAACACAACTAACCTAAAACCACATCAACTGTTTCTTTCATACCTTACATGTCTTCTAGTCGTTGCGTCGACACCAACATCCTGTTTGCACGTATGAAATATGAAATATTAAATAAATAATAAATTCATTATTTAGCTCCACTGCAGAACTCCAATTCGGAGCGGTCGAAAAAAATACTTTCGGTTGGGCTGGAATCTTAAAATTTTCAGTACTTTAAGTACTAATGATGAGGTGTTGGTCTGTAAAATTTTAGACTCGTAGTCAAACCGGAAGTGCCCGTTGAGACCCCTCGGAATCATTAACTAGTAGTATGTGTTTCACACTTCACTGCAATTTGGAGTGTGCAGAAATGGCACTTCCGGTATGACTTCACTTTTTACTTTTTCTAAACTTCTACTACATTAGGGAAGGTGCAAAACTGCGAAACGATAAATACTTAATTTAACCGGAAGTGCCAATTTTGCCCCCTCGCAATCGCAGCATCGTTCTGTAGTGTGTGGAAACTGGAAGTTACAAGAGAACAAGCGACAAGCAGCAACCTGCAACTACCGTTCGAAATTACAAAGTGAATCGACTATAATTAACATTTTTCATTCCTTGTCAGTTTAATAATAATCTTCCACTGCGATCTCTCTTCTGGAGTTTTATGGGACATCACTAATTGAAATTGCACAAACAAATTAATCAAAAACAAACTAAGGACAGGTGGAAAAATTAACTCCGTGTTTACGTGTGGTCACCGGAAACAAACTGTGTAATTTTCCAAATTCGGACCCCTCTTAAAGGTATCTCGTCTCTCTATCCTTTTATCACAGGTAAAGGAAGGAGGAAAAAAGAAATAATAATTCATTTCACACCACTTCATGTCTGACTTCCGGTGGATTAAGTTTAAATCTATGTCACGCCCATATGTCACATATACTTTGTTCTCTGTTTTACATGATAAACGAATTACAGGGTGGATTTAGTTAGTATTCAGCGCTTGTTTCACCTATTTTCCTATTATTGTTTATCAACATACAATATACGTACCGGTAATTGTAAATTCACATACAATAGTGTAAGAAAATACGGATCTTTTTGCAAACATTTATTAAGTTATAAAAATGGATTTTTTTTTTTGTCCCTTTTTTCATTTTATTTTATGGTTTTTCAATATTGCTTGCAACTTGCATTGCTGCGACTTCCGTTTTCAAACTGGCAAATAACAAAGTAAACAAATTTAGACTGCTAAAACTGTCGAGCTATATCGAATTGGGTAAACACAAACAGTCAAGTGTTTGAAATAAATATGAAAATTTGAGTGTAAACAAGGAACAAAGTGTGCGTGAGTGATAACGACACTTTGAAATTGAAGTAAATAAAAATTTATTAACACCTTTAGTGCCATAAAACAATTTTAAATCGAATTTCCTCCTCCGTTTGACCGCTAGAGGGCGACTGCGATCGATTAAATACACTCACCGAATGAATGATTGAAAATTCTTAAATTCGTCTTTATAAGCATTTAATAAGTGGTAAAAACAGAAATTTTCCCTTCTTAACCACACGTCAAAGATGGCACGAACGTCTTATTAAATAGACATCCATTTTGACTTTTGATTTTTGGGACCATCTCTGACTTAACAATCATTTATTTCCCCTTGATTGGTCTGTTTCCTGCAGGTGGGGGTCACCAGCCCAGCAATGATTACAGGTTGTCAAACTGAGACGACGATCAGACCGCCTATGACGTGACCGTGACACTCGCCATGCTCGAAAAAGGAAAAATAGGGACGTCATCTTGGAAGTTTATGGAAAACAAAATATTTAAAAAAAAAAGAAAAGAAAAGAAATTAAAGTCATTAAGAAATTTTTTTCCTTAGTCTAGCCGCTTATCTCGTGTTAACCGATCCCATTTCACTTCTCACATAATTCAAAAGTGCACAATACGCCGCCTGGCGGGTGACAAATGAATTACGGAGCAAGTTATATCGGACTCGCTTTGTAATTCCCACTAACTCCTTTATCTTTGTGAGAAATTTCTCTTTAATTAGTGTCTAATCTTTTTTCCTTGAATTGTATTTACACATTAAATTCACTAAACCACGCCATCAATTCGTCACGTGCGGCTGAACTTCAACTCGTAGGAATTTGTCTTATCTCTCAAATTATATTCTGTGCCCAGCAAATTAGAGCGAGGCTAATTAATACTTAAAAAGCGAACGGTCATCAATTTTTTCGATCGTTTCAGGTCACACCGAAACAAGTGGTCACACAAATCCTCCTCCTTTTCATTAAATCTTCGGTTATTTTTTTTTCCATCTCATTTTTTCCCCATTTATCTTACGTCTGTCTCCTCAATACGAGATGCAAGTTAAATGAAAACTTTTTCAATTTAGAACTACATTACTTTTAAATAAAATTACCAAAAAAAAATAAAAATTTTAAAATCAGTCTAAAAACAATACGCGGTTCTTGTCATTCATTAGTTTCGGCTTTAAGATCCTGTTAATTTATCCCGCCACTCATAAAAAAAAAAACCACACCACTGCAAATGACGCCATATTGTCTATATCGTCGACAATTCGCAAGAAACGGGAGGCGCGTCCCCTCAATTTATTACCCCCAACTGGGTGCGGTTCACAATTACGGACCAAGAGCTCTTGCACCCAATTCACGGACCCTAGTCACGTGGTTCTCCCCGTGATGAATGACCCCTGCTCCTGCATCCCCCCTCACCCCGAACCAACCCTTTGACAACCGCATGATCGAGTCAATGGTTAATAACCTTGAAATATGCCCGCGACCTTGGCAAAGATGCGCCTCACGGGCTGCTCATCAGTGACGTCATCACGTGAAGATTTATACTAATAAGTTTTTAGAGATGAGGGGGAAGGGAAAAAGATTAAAAAAAAATAAAAAATCACGACGTCTCGTTCATACACTCCGGACTCGGTCGGGGGTCCATTTGGAGAAACCCGTCGCCAGAGGGTGCACTCGTCGGGGTCTTTTTCTTCCCACATTTGCATAATTTTCAATTTAATTTCTGAATTGGTGATTCGAGATGTAACTCATGGTCTCGGTCTGGCACAAAAGTGGGCGGGGTACGAACAAAGTCACGCTAAAATGTAAACCTGTACGTGAAAAAGTCGGCAATAAATTGTTATCTGAAATACGACCTTATTCCAGAACGAGGCTTATATTTAATTTGCTTGACGCCAATGGCAGCTGGACTTGTGGGATGATGGGAAAAGCGCAAGGGAAATTGCAATTTACACTTCTCATCTCGGCATTAGTGAACATTTTCGTTTTCGGCGTGACAAATTGAACGTATCGGACTTGGCCGCGTCGTTGAAACGAAAAGATTATTTTCACGCTGTTCTGTTGTTGTAAATGGAAAGAAGAGCGCAAACAGTCGGGAGTCATTTGTAGCGTGTCTACTCCTTTAATTAAATTTCCAACCACCACAAAAGGGGCAGTTCGTTTTCTACTTTCGCCATCATCAATCCTAACTCGTACACTTTTGAACTTCGCCGCCATTTTGTTAGAACCACAATCATCATCGCAAAACTGTTAAAATCCTATTTTTTTTAACCCAAGGATTCAATTACCCGCATAATTTTGTCGTTAAATCGTGTAAACATAACTTGCGAGTCATTTTTCCAGTGTAATAAAATTTCTCAAGAAATTGAAAGAAAATTGCAAAAAAAAAAAAATAATAAAAAAAAAAAAAAAAAACAAGATGGGGAGGATGTGTGATGTTTCTTTGGCTAAGGGTGCACTAAAATCCGCTAGTGTCCATTTTCTCTTCATATAATCTAATTAACTTTACGTGTCTCCATTTTCTGTGTCGCGGTCGGCCAGTTTTTTCTCAAAGAAGGTGCCTGGGGGCCTTAAACCTGTCCGGCACACAACATTGCAACTGACTCACACCCTCCCTTCATTCCCGCGCCTAACTTAGTGATGAATACTTGTTAAGTATGCACTTAATTCGTCATCAGACTAATGTAGAAAAACTGTTTTGGGTTTTAATCATATTCTTCATTACCGGTACGTCAACATTTTCGTGTCTGGTGATTTACCAAGGGTTGCGGTCATGCAACGTACAAGTCCAGGGATTTCGATTTGTTGAATAATTTTCACTGAACTTTTTAGAGATATACCGTAACTGAATTTACAACCAAAATTCAACGCGAATTATTTACTACAGTTACAGTTACATAACTGTATACTGTAGTAATGGGCACCGTTTTATGTGCCATGTAAGATTAACAACAAAATAGTAAACACTTACCGACTATCGTCTAAATCCTAGTTTTTCGTCTTCTGTTTATCTCGAAATCCACTTTCATAACGTATTCACGATCACGACGTTTTGTTACATTCATTACAGTTAAGCCTAAATAATGCAGCGCCAGTGACTGAAAAGTTACGACGCTTCCAATAATTAAAAAAAAACTTATCAACTAGCTTTAAAATATTTAGTATAAAATTTATAATCAATAAACAAAATGTAGATAGCTTTAAAATTATAGTTATAAAACGGCTACTCGTTATTTTGTTTCAACTAAAAAGTTTTTTTCTTTGTCAAAGTCGAACATTAAAACATGAAGGAACGACGTAAAAGGCAAAGAATATTTTTGTGTTTATTATTTATGGTAGAAAGGGATTAGTTAGCAATTATAAGTTGTAAATGTTAATTCAAACTTGTTTTTCTCTTCTCTTCTCTTCTTCGTACGTATTATGGCAATTGGCAACGAGGAATGATGAAGTGTTTCAATAAGTTTGGTCACAGGAGGCTGGCGCCTAATAATAAGCGGACATTTGGTGTTGCGTCTAACTATAAATTTCACATAGCCTGTGCTTACTTCACCTGATTGTGGTCCAATATATTTTATGGCTTATAAGTACAGGCCTTGTCGAGGTGGTACAAAATTGCAGAGACATTCACAAATTACAGTTTTACATTTTCACCTTCATTAAAAATTCAACATTTATTTCATTTTTATTTTCGCGCAAAAGAAAACTCCTTTTTCTTTTTTAATTTAAATTTTTTTTTTCATCGAGAACTGCAGTAAAAAACAAATTTTAACTTCCTCAAATCACACCTGTCCTTCCTTTTATTAAATTTATATTTTTTTTCTACCTTTCTTTAATCATTGACTCTGCTTCCTATAATTTTGGATAATCTAAAAATTGAGCTGCAGCAAAATTGAATGGTTGAGAGCAATAAAAATTACAAAAAAATATAGTTTTATAAAATATATTTTTTTTGCTGTTGTTTTAAAATAAAAGAAATGTTGATTTCTCACTTCTTTGCGTTTCCACGAAATGGCGAAGTGCAAATCAGAGCAAGAGTGGATATTTACCCAATTATCTCTGAGGGTGGTTTTCTAATTTTCTTGTCAGACAGACTTGAAGCGCCGTTGTCAGACTTGCTGAATCATCAAGTCGATTAGTTGTATCTCGGAGTCCCATCAGCCATTTTCTTTTTACTCTTAATTTTCAGAAGGCTGATGGCAGACAATTGGCGCCTATCGAAACTTTTTCAAATATAAACATTTTTAATGTTTCTGGTTCTTGTTCTTTGGCTAATAATCCATTAAAACAAACGCTCAATTTGCATTCCCTACTCTTTCTCACACCAGATCTTTTTTAAACGTCGTGAACCGAATTCACATCAGTTACAAGACATGGCACGTCCGGTGTTTCTGGATCTCAGAACAGATTAAAAAGTTTTAAGTTAAATACAAAGTTTTCACATTAATTTTTTTTATATCTTTAAAGGAAAAATTAATCATTACTTACTCATTTTTTTAAATCGCAGACAAAATTATAAAATTTCCTTGATAAATTTGTCATATTTTTTTCTCCTCTAATTTTTTAAAACGAAATAAAGTGCTGGTTGTAATTAAAAAAAACTCCCATTTAGAGAAGCCATTTTGTCTGCTCATTGGCTGATCTAGGCACGTGCTGAGCGTTTTCATCAAACAACAAACTCACATTTACAGGATATGACAGAAACATGACCCAGTCGCCATTAAGATCTCGGACGACAAGAGCGGCCCCTCTGTCGGCAACGACTAATTCCTGGTGCGTGATCTAAGATCAACGTTTTAAGTCGACAATCTTAGATCCTAATGAAGCCATTGGCAGGCAAGTTAAGTAGCGAGACGAGTGGCAACAAAAAAAAGGAATTACATCAAATGGAGGAAAGTTGAGATGTCATTTATACTGACATCTCGTATGGAAAAATAAGAGGATTTAAAAAGCATTAAGTGATCGTGAAACAATTTTTACTCAACAAATATTTGCAAATATTTCAATTTCTTTTTTCACACTCATCCTGTAGCTGTCAAAGGAAAGAAAATAAATATATACATTCACATTTCAGATATAAAAAAAATCATTATTTATTACAATTTATTAAAGTTCCACAAAAAATTATTAAAAAAAAAAACAAATTGTAAAGTATCAAAATCTTTTAATAAAATTGCAGACGTAATTATGTTTTGGTTATAAAATAAAATTTAAAAAAAATTAATTTTCATGTCGTGATACGTTTAGAATAATTGTTTTAAATCGACGAAATTATAGGCATTTAAAGCCAAGTATTCTTCGGCACTTTTCTTCAGAAATGATAATGACTTTCGGTCATCTTTGGATAAAAGACCTTGAGCATAGCCTATAAAAAGACAAAAAAAAATTATAAAATTAAAAAAAAAGAAATTAATTTTTGAAATCTCTAGTATTTGTTTTCTCAAAACAGCCACACGAGGTCGCTTCATTAATGGAGTTGAATGGCTAAGTAAATTAACTTTTCCTTTGCCGAATAATTTATGGGCCTCGGTGTGGATGGGCGGATGCTGAAGAAGGGTTTAATTCCCACCTGACCTACCACTCTGGTTCCTCCCTCCCACACTTGAGTGCAAATTAATAGCATCTAAGAACTTGTAAGTTCAAACCCAATCCTCCCATCTTGCTTTTGCAATTTTACGTTGACATTGATAAGCATTGCAGCACATCGAAAGTAATAACAAGCAAATAATACTAAAACAATTTTAAAAAAAAATGCAACCACACTTGCACAAGTTTAATTTGCCACCTTTGGTGGTGTTCCAACAACAACTATCGAGTAAAAAAAAATTAAATTACATACGTTGCTATGTCAAAACCATCAATTTGACCATATTAAATTGGAACTATTTCTTCCATTCACATTTTCGCCATTTCAACCCTCTACTTTTTCATCAATTTTTTTCTTTTTATTTAATTGTAATTTTTCATTTTTTTAAATACCTTTAAAAAAATTATTTAAAAAAGTTTTTTTTCCTCTCTCTTTTGCCTCCCTCGTGGCAATCTTGCACAACTCTCCCTCCTCCACCTTTCCAACGTCTCTAAGACAAATGTACAGACGACATAAGAATTATGGGGTCAGACAAAAGACATAAATAATAGTTAATTTAACATGAGGAAATAAGCAAAACGCATCATTATACCCATTATAATTAAAATATATTTAAATTAAATTCATTCGATTTCACATTTAAAAAAAAAACAACCAAAAAAAAAATAATTTCAAAATTTCAGGCTCTTTGTAGCCCTAAGTAGGTAAAAGTTGAAAAGGGGCATAGTTGGGGGAGAGAGGGGGTGAGAAGGGGTGACCCGAGGCAAAGGGCGTGTCTGGTTGGTCCCTCCCAATTTGTAATGTGTTGGCTTATCTCTGGAGGCATCTCGATGTAATTAACTCAATTAATTGCTAATGAAATGTCTAGCATGCTTGGTAATTATCTCATGTTGTAAATGCACTTATTTGGCACCAGGTGGCACTCGTGCACATGTCCAACAAGAGTCCCGAGAGAGAATGAGAAGGATTTAAGAGCAGCTATTAATAAAATAACATAAAATGTGACATGAAAACACGTGGTGATTAAAATATAATAATAATAATTAATGGTTAATATAGTTAAGTGGAATTTTATGATCAAAAAGTTGGAAATTTGAAATTTATATTTTTTGAAAACTTGAATTTTCGGAGCGTTAACCTTCTATTGTATTTCATTCTCATTTTTTTGGTAATTTTATTCCCACAATCCAATCAAAAAGGTAATTAAACAATTATGTAGCTAGGGGGGTCTCAGCTGGACATGTGACAGCTAATTATCTCCGCAGCAACCTGGGTTTAAAGTTATGCCTTTAAATTTTTTAATTGCAGATTCAGGTAATTTGTCCTGAGCAAAATCTCAACCTGGGGCATCAAATTACACCAGTATTATATCTTTTTATTTATTTATTTTATTATTATTTCAACTTTATTGACAAGCAAAAACTGAAAATCATAATAATACCATAATAAAAAAAAGAAACAAATCTTAAAATCCACTTCACACATGCTCACTTTAAACTTTCCAAGAGATAAGCGACCCAAAACCTGTCTAAGCTACTTTATAACAAACAAAATTATATTTCAAAAAAAATATTAGAAATGATTTATCGCTTACTGATTACATCGTTTAACGTGGGGCTAATTTCTAGAACCATTCATTTCCCACTTGTATTTTTTTATTTTAAAAAAAATTAATATTCTTCGCAAGAATGATCACGTAATCAAATTAAACTCGCCTTTTTCATTGAAAATTTAATTTATAAATGTTTTTACTGTTTTAACATTAAAATGTTTTCCCACGTTATATCATGCTTTAATACTATTGTACACAACCGTAATCTGATCATCAATAACATTCCGCACAGTCAAACTGAATTAGTAATGTGAAAAAAAAGTTCAATTTGTCAAGAGATTGCGATATCAACTGATACAGACAGATATTTAATTCTTGTTTTTTTTTTTCAAATATATAAAAATGACGTCAATTAATGCGAGGCAACTCGATGGAATGAACATTGGTAGAATTTTTTTTGAGGGAAAAAAAAAGAAAAAAAAAACATAAATAATGAGTTTAATTAGTGAGGGGTGCTAATCGTGGGCTCTGCCAACTTCAATCGCCTATTTTTCATTTCCCCCCTCCCATCAGCATTATCAGCGTTAGTGTTTATCACTTTTAAAGAAAAAGGGACGGTGGTGGTCGGTGGGAGTCTAAAAATATTTTTATTTATTTCCCATTTGGCTGTTGATTTTTGAGTTATTTTGATGATTGCACGTTTTTAAGACGATGGTTTTGAATGCAAATTGATTTTGAAAAGAGTGAAATGCAGGGTGAATTCCGTGGAGACTCGCGCAACGAGTTCAAATTGAAGTTGGGTGGTGAGTGATGATTGTGGGCGTATTTGGATGAGTGTGTTGGGTGTTATTTAATTTATTGGCTCATCTGTGTGTAAACAAATGGTGAATTAGGCACGCCGGAATTCCAATTGGCATTTTCCAGCCCCCTGCTAGCACCTGCAACTGGATTCCGAGTCAATTCGAATCAAGCCGAGCAATGGTGATTTATTTCCGTCAACTATAGAATAAGCCCATACTCTGAAATGCAACGGAATCAAACGCTTCGCTTGAAATAGCATTCAGTTATTGTTTTTGACAAGTGATTTCAATTCAAAGTCGCATGTTAGATGAGACAAGATCTTGAAAAATAAAAAAATCCTAAACGATCTTTCCCTTGATTACACTTCATTTTTGACAGAAATTTCATAATCTGCCAACTAAAGAGCAAAACTTGGCCCGAAACTTCTTTTTTTTTTCCCCACCTCTATCTTAATATATCAACCTGTTGCGTCGAACGAGCAAAACCGAAGCAATTACAGTACATTGATGGCATTTTGTTTACATGCATCGAGTGCAATGCATCACGGGGCGGTTATCAGCCCTATTTATCTGTGTGATTATAATTCCAGAGCAAGACAATTGATGATCGTTCGGCAGCTGACCTCTGCGTCCACCTCAATTGGCCTCCAATTAGATGAGAAGGTGGTTGGTGGTGGAGAGCTTTTTTAAAATGGCGCCTACTTTTTGATGGATAACTTGTCGATCACGGACCAGATAGGGAGGAGGATGGAAAATCAACATTGACTCAACTATATAATTAAAATAATAGAGGCTAAGATCAAAATTTCACTCATAGGGGGACAGGTGGATGAGACCTTAATTTTAAACGGGACGGCCCGGTCTACGTCTCATCATGGGTGGGCCCAACTCTTATTAAAACAGCAATAAGAATTAAGCCAAACTCCCCTCTACAACGTCTTATTATTTGATTATTACGAGCAAATAAAATTTTTTACCCCTAACGTTTTATGGGTTTTACGAGTAATTTGCGAGTAAATTTTTATTTTTTAATTTTTTGGACATTATAAGAAATAATAAAACGCCAAGAATTAATTATTATTTACTTTTTTGTGATCGGCGAAAAAAAGATGGGCGTGAATTATTTTTTTCTTTGACTTGATGGAGGTAAAAATTGCAGGTGCAATGAGAATCAAATAATAAATGACACGATGAATCGCAGGAAAAAATTGGGAGTGAGAGATTGCGATATAGGCACATGAAAAAAAGTGCAATTATCTTGTCCGCAACAAATTGGGAATAATTATATAAACAAGTTCGAGTAATGTTGAAATGACAAGAAAAAAGTACCTGAGTTATGCATTACTTTGAGTCGTTTAATTTAAATTTACGTCTTAAAAAAAGGATAAAAAGGATACAGTCGAGATAGAATCATCTAAATTTGACTTCTTATGTCCTTACACCGTGTTATTAATAAGGAAAAACAACAGGGAGCGGAAATCAGAGATTAGAAAAGGATTTTTTGCTGTAATTAGAGCACGGTTAATATATTGAGGTGGTAAAAATCTGAGATTGCTGCACTTAGAAAATAAATTTATTCCGAATTCTCGCATTAATTGCAACATTATGAGTTTATATTAGCTAAAATAACTGTAATCAAACTCGTGTTGTTTGAATTTAGCTGTAATTACGATAAATTCAATGATTTTGAATGATTATTGCACAATAAAATGTGATTTTAATTGCTATGTATTTTCCTCCAAGTTGATTGACAACATGCAATACTGTATAAGATGACCGTTATTTAAATTTTAGTTTTCAAATTACAAAAAAGATATACATTTGCAATAATTATAAAGACATTACAAAAACATTTTTATTCTTGCAGTTAAAACCGGCCTCCCATTATCACAATAACCGCACGTACACTTATACTTCCTAGGTGGTAGTTTCATTTTTACGGCTAAATTTCTTTAATACTCACCCCCTCCTTTCTCCTTCCCTTTGCCTAGAAAAAGCACCCAGTACTTTGGATTGACACCACCCTACACTTTGTTGTAACCAAACAAATCTTTTCTATACCCAATTTTTTCCCTTTCGAAACCCTGTATTTTACCTCTTTTACTTGCGACCCCCACACCACACCCCAGAGCATTTTTTTCGTCCACCCTCCAAAATAGACACATAATACCATCTTTTTTCATTGATACTAACCCTAAGTGCAGTGGTTAAACGCGTATCAGCTCATCAACTGTCCCGTCCTAACTTCTCTACCATGTTGTTATTTTAATCACCGATTCCACCTCCTTGATGCAGGCTCCATTCATTTCCCGCAGATATAATTTTAGGCCTATGATGAAGACACGCTGCGTATAATTGCACCCAACTGCCAATTTCGACTCTGCTACACAAAGAATCTTAATTTTATTACTACTCACTGATAACAACTTTCATCTCTTTTTCTTACTTTTTTCTTTTAAATATTTCTTAAATAATTCATTGGGGACTCCAATTTCTGGGTACTAATTTACTAATAATTTTATGCTAATTATATCCTTTTAATTTACCATGCAGCAAATTATATACGGCCTGAAAGAAGAAAATTAATTTGATTTTTGCCTATCGTCAATTGAGGTCAATTTAGATTCAATTCAATGCAAATTGTATTTTTTCATTAACTCAATTAATAACACGCCTTAAAAAAAAATTAAAAGTTTTTTGAAAAAAGAAATAATCAACTTTGAGCTTTAATTTGAGAGAGCTGACAGAGGCTGAACCTTGGTTCACAAATATTCGAGCTCACCTTGGGCAAGAAACGTGACCGAAGGAATTTTCAACGCAGGTTGTCATTAGTCCCTATTTGCTATCGTTTTGATTGAACTGCGCCAAGATTTTTTTTTTCCAGGTCACTAAAAAGCCCTTACATAATTGTAAGGGTTTCAAATATTTAATTTGCTCGTACCCCACCCTCTACCCGGTCTTAAACTGGTTCGTTTTTTTCTTTCGTTTTACGTCCAGAACTGCAGCAATTGGTTGAGATGCAACTGTTTTGTTTGGAAATGAACAGAGGGTTGTTGGAATGGGTCGAGTCGCACAAGATGTCAACAGACTCTACGTTATCACCTTGTCATTAGTTTTCAGCTTTCCACCCGTAATTTAACTCGATTATATTGATTCTATTTTTTTCACGCTTAATTTATACTTTGCGTGATTTATGGGTGCAATATTGTGAGTTAGAGGGGGAAACTTGAATTTTCTCTAAGAATCTTGGTGGCAGATTCAATAACCTAACCTGTCGTTATGTGTTAGTAATCAAGCTAACACTGTTGTTGTTGGCAAAATACCGTCTAGCACAAGAATAAAAGAAAGAATTTACTTTTTGGCACAAAATACAAAACAAACAAAAAAAAAAAAACGTTTTTCTTGTTTAAGATTTAAAATGGGTATTATTCAAAATGGCAGGCTGTAGCTAACTCAAAAAAGAAAATTTGACATGTTTTAAACCATATCTTCTTAACTACATCTCATTTTCCTTCATTTTTCTTTTAAATCGATCACATAAAAACGGAAAGAAAGGAGGAGAGAAAATATATAACCAGCATTTACCTCCATTATCGTTCACTAAAAACTCGATTCCAGTAACTTCACAGTAACTCGCCATCACTCAAATCGAATTCAATCCTGTTTTTTAACGACCGAACCGAGGCCTTGTTGCATTCGAAATCGAATTCGTTACAAACATAAAAGGCAAGAGAGAGGAAAAATGTGTCCGGCACTCAAAAGTCTGAGGTAAATGAGCGCCTTTCACCCTATTGTCCGTCAAATGGAGTGAGCAAGCTATCATTAACCCTGAGTTTGAGATTTGTTTACATTTCGTTTTGGCCAAAGCCAAATTCCAACTGACAGGTCACCATCTCGGGCCCTCTATTACCGCATTACGTCCATGCCAACAAAACGTTCGCAACGAGCCGCGCTTAATTTAATAAGGCCCGTACGTAGTGACCACCCACGATGCAACAACGTGAAAAGAAAAACTCTTCAAATTACAACTTACACCTTGTCTTGACAGTGTGTGTTTAGCGCCACAATGCTAGCGGTAGTTTGCGCAATTACGGCAATTTCTTGTTCAGTGGACATTGGCACATTGCACAGAGCTATAAGTCTGGGGTAAAACACGCGACTTTGCAACTTGAAACTTCTCGTCATCCGCAAGTCTAAATTTAATTTCCATATTTGGATCAAAGAGAAATTTTAGCTCAAAGTTGATGCGAAAGTTTTCGTGAGCAGACAAAATATATTTTCGCAAGATGAATTTTAATTAGCATTCCTTTAAACGAATGTTTCCAATTTACCGTTTAGAGATATACTGCCAGGTCTCAAATGTGTTGCTTCAGTAATAAGTCTTAGTGTGGGCAAAACCTGATTGTGCCAGGTCCCTAATACGGAAGACAGTTAATAAGTTTTCGAGTTTATTAATCATGTGGCGCATGACTAATTTTACTAATTGCTTTTATGCATTAAGGTTGTTTTCAAATTGCACTTTCGTTTGCAGATGACTGCGGCATGTCAACTGCGACCGTTACTTTTCTCACGAAACACGAAAAGAAAAGATAACACAGACTGCGATTATTTTTATTCTCTAAAATAATTCTTATTTTTGATCACGTGACAAATTTTTGGTTTACGTATTATCTCACAAATACCTTCATAGACGAAAGTGTATTATTTATTCGAAAATATCGGTGGCAGCGCTCTATTATTCATCTCAAAAACCGGTCAGTTTGTATGTCAAACATATTTAAGCACATTTCACTTTGACTGATAAACCTGCTTAACTTCCCTATCAATTATTCTCATGATGCTAGAAAAAAAAAAAAAAAGGTAATCGACCAATTTCTTTCCAACCTCAGTATAATACTGAAATTGATCCCCAATTTCAGCCAATTTCTGCCGTCAGAATGACCTTTGAGGTGTATTTCAAAGTTGCATAATAAATTTTCATGCTTATTAACTTACATCTCACAATAAGTACATAATTAGGCAAAGGATTATGCAGATTTTCATTTCCCACATAAATACAGTAATTAAATCTTTACAAAGCCTGATACCATTAAAATACCAAGATAATCCCAAGATAGTCAAATGTGATAAAAAATGAACAAAACGCAGGCCAAAGCTCCATATAACTGTACAATAAAAACTCATTTCACACAAGTGAAGCTAAACCTTTAACACCCATTTCCGAAAAAATCAGCAAAATGCTCTGTATAAATAACTTCACTGACAACTCTATAATTTCATTTTCGAAAAAGAAAAGCAAGCAAAAAAAAGTAATTGCTAAATGTTTATATTTTGCAGGGAAGAAAAAAACGAACATTAATTTCATCTAATCCCTTTTCTACTTTATTACATTATTCCTACTCAAAATAATGACTCATAATTTTTTAATCTACTAATCTTTCCTTTACGTGTTAAGGTGAAGTACCAACTAAGCTTAGCACACATTAATTCTTAATGTCACATTATATTTTTTTGTGTAACCCTCCCTTTATATCACTTGATTCTAATTGCAGAAGGAAAAAAATTAGACAATAAATAAATAAAACCACACAACAAAAACACATTTAATTACATCTCTGCTCATTCTCACATTTCCTCAGTCGTTAGGTGTATTAAATGATGATCACACAGGTATAAGCTCATTTCCGGTTATACAAGTGCCTCTTTTTCCCTTTAATTGACACTCATAAACATGACATAATCGCATTTTCCTCAACTTTTTTTTAGTTCCTCTCCTTTTACGGTTTGCACTCACAACTGTAATGCAATTGTCCTACCCAAGAAGTTAAGTCCGAAATTTCCAGAAAAAAAATTATGAATTTATTTCATGTACCAATTTTTTAAGCCTATGTTTATCACGTTTTATGGCTTTATTTATAACGTGTAATTATTTTTTTTTCCATATTTTAATATATTTTTGCTATTTAATTATGGTGTTTCAATTGATAGTTTAGAAAGACAAAATGTATAAATTTCTTTCGTATAATTCTGACTTCCCAGGCTTAGATTTAATTAAAAGTAAGAGGATAAAAAATTAAATGAACACTGCCATGATTTAATTAAAGAGTGTGGTTCATCTTCCCAGAATTTGACTGCATAAATTTCGTATAAAAAAATACAAATACTCCAAATAAACTAAAATAAAGTTGTTGGAAATCCCGATAGTTGTAATTAAAGGTAATTATTTTATAGACATTCAGTGAATTTTATTTTTTTATTTTTTTTATTTTCTGTAATTATCATAATTGATGTAGACGTAAATGAAATTTATTGCTGCTAATATCAACTTGAATGTCAACAAACACGACTGTCAAAATGTTCTTGACATCGTAAGAAAGATAAATCGGAGATTTTGGACTTCCCATTCGCAACTTAAGATTTATTCTTTTAAATAAATTAATCACTTTTTACAATTTCAAAAATTGGTGCTATTTTTTTTTTTTTTTGGGGGGGGGGGGGGGGTTAAATA
>JAQFZP010000833.1:0-26208 GCA_034695745.1 Geophilus truncorum | reverse complement strand
ATTGTAAAATTATAAGGAGGGGAAGCTTATGCTTTTGAAAAAAAAAATTGTAAAATTATAAGGAGGGGAAGCTTATGCTTTTGAAAAAAAAAATTGTAAAATTATAAGGAGGGAAAGCTTATGCTTTTGAAAAAAAAAATTGTAAAATTATAAGGAGGGGAAGCTTATGCTTTTGAAAAAAAAAATTGTAAAATTATAAGGAGGGGAAGCTTATGCTTTTGTAAAAAAAAAAATTGTAAAACCATAAATGCAAAAATTAACCAAATACGACGAAGTTCCGAAACTCACAAATACCGACTTTGCCAAGTTGCAAAAATTAACCAAATACGACAATAACAACAACAACAAGTTGCACTAATATTTTAAATGCTATGTAGATTAACCATTTATACCAAGGTACTTAGAATACATAGCATTTACACATATACACCAAATCTCTAAACTAAATTTGTTGGAAGTTTGGGAAATGTGCTCAGAAATGTGAATAATGTTTCTATTAACACTTTCTCAAACTATTTATGTCATGTGATCTGTTGTTTTGTGTTTTTTCTCACTTCTCACTGAAACTGTCATTAGTCTCATTATAGTGTATGGTCTAAGATTCTTACCTGGCGAATCTAGATTGCCATGATTGGATTCTGGCAGATCTAATCCTAATAAATCATTATTTACAAGTGTTCACGCCAAGTAAATTAAATTTCTATCTATTTTTCAAAATTTATGCAGTTTTATTTAAATTCACAAATTTGTAATAATTAAATTTGACATTTTATAATGCGGTAAAAGAAACATATTGCTGTAAATGTTAGTTACTTGTTTTCTATACATAGAAATACACATAAGATGATTCGTAAATTACGTTACTCTAAAAGTGACATCATGAAGTCATTACCCCCTCCACCCCTGTCACTGAGCGTCACGCCTTAACCAACTCCCCTCCCCTCCCTTCTCGAGAGTGCCGTAATTTACGAATGATCCCTAAACTAACAATTGCGTGCATACGTGCTTTTATGTCGTAAAATATTCTTTTATGCATTTATGCTTTTATTAGGTACCATACAGTACGTGTAAAAAAAAAAAAAAAAAAGAAAATCAATTTTTATCAACATTTTAACTTTTTCTTATAAAAAAAATACCAGATTAGTGAATCTTATTGCTCATTTACAATTCAAACATTTATTTATTTATTTATTTATTTATTTATTTATTGCACTTTAATGGACTAGAACTTTGTAATAGAAAAAATTAAAGTAACTTATGAATAATGTAAAGGTTTGAAGACAATTAACACGCAGTTAACATTAAAAACTGTAATAGTCTATCTAAGAGACAACGAAATACATGTCTCTACACGACTACAACACAACTGACTGATTGCTTGATGAACACGCATCACAACATTTCAGGTACCGGTAATTCAAAAAATTTAAAGCAACTTATGTTAAAAAAAAACTCCTTCTTTCTCTTTGTTTAAAAATTGGGGTGAATAAAAACAAAACTTAAATTTCACACAAAAAGTTACAAAATTAGCTAATAATGTGTTTGAAATAATGTATAATACCGGTATCATTCAACTGGCATGCCTTTAATATCTTTACTCAATACAAGTTGTCAATTGAGTGGCAGTGCAGCTGAAGTTTCACATGCCAAAACAACAATATAGTGAACATTGTGTATATAACTGCAATTTTTTAGTATGGCATTCTCTTTTTTATTGCTAAGATGACAGTTTGGTAGTTGTTCTCATTAATTCTATAATTTTTCTATCGTTTGAGTCAAATTTGTATACGGTACTTGGGCATCTGTTTCTATTCACTCCAAAGAAACAAAAAATGCAGTAATTTGGTTGACATATTTAAAAACAATTATACATAATACACTTAAACTACTTACAAACAAGACTTATACTAATTACTGAAAAAAATTTCTGAAAGTCTGAATTTATCGACAATGTTTTCTACAAAGTTTTTATGATAACTCAAAAATGAGTTTTTCTTGTTTTTATTTGTTCCCATGTCAACAATAAAACATATAATTTCACAAACTCATAATATCTGCACAAAAATACCAACTACTCATAAAAAATAATAACTCTCAAAGTTAAGTCTTTAAGAAGCTGCTAACATTTGAATTATACAATATTTTGGAAATTTGTTTCTATTCACACCAAATTGCGATATTGAGTTTTTGAGTGGAATATGCCAAAGGATTCGTGATAAAGTAATGAAAAGAAAAGTTATAATTTATGAAGAAGTTTGCACGAATTACATTTATCTTCTCAACCAATAATTACTGTCTTCATTTTTTAATAAAACTTAACTTTTAATTTCATCGTAAATTTATTTTCATCAATTTATATAAAAAATAAGCCAGAACCACAAATTAAACAGAAACGTGTTTTTGTAATATTAAACTAAATTAATTCTCAACCCAAAATTTTACTTGTTTTCAATTTCACGTAAAATTAACAGTTTTATTGATTTAGATTTTTACTTAACGTCTCAGAATTATGTAATACGGTACGGTTTAAACTCCCTCTTTATTTTACAACTGGATTTCAAGCGGTAAGCATCTCAAAAACACATGTTGGCTATTTTTTATATTTAAAGTTAGTATTTGTTTTAGGCCGTTGCTATTTCCACCGCCAGGCGGTTAATTTAGCACCTGTAGGTCTGTGGAGCTTGGCTATTTCCACCGACTACCGTAGAGCGCTTTGGGTTCAGTTCAGGTTCAGGTTCAATCCGACACAATTTTGTCAGATCAGGTTAAAATCTCAACTGTCAACTAAAAAGTAAAAACCAAAGACCTGAAACCCGCGGACCACCCGAAATTTTACACTTTCAAACTTGGACGCCTACAAATCTCTTTAAGTATTATTTTCACTATATATAAATTGCCCTTATTGATGATGATGATACAGTAGAATTTTATTGTATGTAACGTGTATCTAACGTTGACACAGCATTCCCAACTGCCCAAGCACTGATTTCTAAAACATTATGGTAATACCAAACAATCATCTCTCCGACTTGTATTGTTCCTTCAAATTGCTTAGCCTAGATTGAAATGGAATCACCCTTACAAGTTAGTTTACAACTGACTTGTGAAACGAAACAATTAAAACTTTAGATACAATACCGGTAAAAATAATTTAAATAAGTTGGTGAGATGATAATTTGATATTAATTAATTTCATAGAAATTCCTCTTTTTTAGTTTCAATTATTCTTATTTCCCATTACCAGTACTAAATATTATAATTATTTTTCAAAATCTGATTGTTTTTGTGGTTATTTAGAAATAAATTGTCATTGGTTGGTTGCTGAATTATTGGTTTACGTAAAAGCATTTATCTCTGTGTTAAAAATTTTCTTTGACTTATCAATAAAATAAAACAATAAATCAAATAAATTCAAACCAAATTGAGGGAAAATGTAATCCACTTAAATAAGAAAGATAACATCCTAACAACTTTTGTCAAGTTAACCTTGTTTTTGTTTGTTTTTGCATAGTACAACAATGAACAAAAACATTCGTCAAACAGTACGACAGGTAAAGGCATCGTTAAAAAAGCCGAAAATTTACAGCGAAAACTCGACATTGTATCGCAAATGTTGGCCACTTCTAATATTCATTTGCATTGTCGTTTACTCTTACCAAATGTACGATCGCATCGTTTATTACGTGCAAAGTCCAAAAGTAGTGGACGTCTTTGAAGAGAAGATCCAAGAATTCACGCAACCAGACATGCTCGTTTGTACAACCATCAACAAATACGTAAAAAATTACTGCCGATCGGATAAAATCGAATTGGAACCCAAAGAGACACTGTTCCCATTGCTCAAACTCATACAATTGCCTGACGTCAATCTGACTAAACTATGGAATTTAAACTATACTTACGACATTGTTTCCAATTGTAGTATTTTCGACGAACGACGACGCAAATTGCATGATTTACACACTAATGTAACAATTAATGTAACAATTGCGAGTGAACTGAGTCTTTGGGGAAGTTGTTCGAGAATAAAAGGTAAAATCAAATTGAATTCGTGCGATTGTGCGAAATGTGTTACAAATTGTGTTTATAATCGCAGTACTAGACAAGACGAAAAAGTTTGGTATTTATCATTCTTTCGGATGCGATTTCAAAGCACCAGAATTGATGCAAGGAATATCTTTTATATTGGTACCATACGTGTTTATTGTACTGTCGAATTCGTCGAATTATATTTTTAAAATTATCTTGATATGTTAAATATTTCAGTTTAATCTGTTTAACCAATTTTCACTAGCTGCATTCACAAAGTCAATTGCACTTGTTTATGTGAAATAAACCTGTTTAAAACTAACTTCCACAATATAGTTTTAAACAGGTTCATTTCATATGAACTAGTGTAATTGACTTTGTGAATGCAGCTACTATTTTGATCGTTATAACCATTACCAATGTCCAGTATAACTACACTGTAAAATTACACTAGCTGGGTTCCTTATTTTTTGAGAATGTGTAAAGTCCTGTGCAAATATATAATTGGTTTGGATAAAATGTGAATTTTCTGATTTTAGTTGATAAAACATGACGTCAATCCAAAAGCGTGTAAATGTCAATTTAAACCCGATTTACACAAGTGCAAATTATAAACAAATACGACTTACTAGATGAGTTCAATTATTATTTGCACTTGTGTAAATATCATTTAATCTGCTTTAAAACGAATTTACACACTTTTGATGGCTATTTCTTTCGAGTTAGATCGATTTAAATGACAAATTTACACAAAATCACTTAGATTTTACACATACCGGTATGTAAATACAAGTAATAAGCAAACCCAACTATTGTGATATGATTGTCACCAAAAAGGTGTAATTCAAATAGATTTACACATCCACACGTATCTGGTATAAGAATGCAGTACTATTACGTTACTACCATATTAATTAAATTGTGTTAATTCATTATACAAGTATATCAGTACCATTACGAGTTATTAGTCTGATAACTCATTACGTTATCATTACTATCACAACATTTTCAATCAGTACCGGTACGGTATCGACAAATGTGATTATAGTATGAATGAATTTTTTGATGGAAATTTGCTTACCGTATAATTTATTTAAATATCTCTTTTAGGCGGGATTATCTTTTCCATTCGATTTTCAATATGCAAGCCTTTTATTCTCAATGAGCAAAACAAAAATAGGACTTCGTTTCCGAGAGGTTAAATTTGTCAGTTTTTTAAATAGCTCATTAAAACAATGTTTAATATTTTCAACCAGCATCACTTTCTAAGTACGAAAAAAAACCCATGCGTACAAATGGACAGTTACATCCAATGTGGCATTAAATGTATGGAATCCATATTAGACAAAAACAAATGTTGGTAAGTAAGTGAGTAAGTGAGTGAGTGAGTGAGTGAGTGAATGAATGAATTTAATATTTGGTCGTTTATGAGTCACAAACAACCAAACTTTATAAAGTTTTGAAAAAATACAAGGTGATTACAAAAGATATATTATATACAATTTCAACATTGTATTACCGTACATCAAAATTATTATAGATTTTAACAACACTTTACATGGGTTAATTTGTAGAGAAACTCAAAAAGCCTTTTACAAGTAATTAAAGATGCTCAATGTAGTTCCTCACATGGCAGATATCAAGACAAAACTCGAATTCGTCCAAAACTCGCATCAGTACGTCATCAGTAATTTCAGCAATTGCATTAGGTTAGGTTAGGTGATTATTTGTCTCAGGCCATGTAAATCAGCTGGAAATTGGGGAACAAAAATGTTAAAAAGTCACACGGGATCTTCGTGGTGGCCAAAGAGCAAAATAGAATTTTTATGTTCAATTCCAGCACGGAAAATACTTTCTCGACGGCATTTGCAGTCATTTTAACTTGCCGGTCACATGATGACTGACATCACCCTTACATATGGGAGTTTTTCTACAAACCCGTGTAAAGTAAATGTCTACAGTATATCTACAATAGTTTTGGTGTAATACAATGTTGAATTGTATATTTCTTTTGTAATCACCCTGTATAACAAATTGCACATTCATCCGACAATTGATCAAGTTGTACTGGATATTTTAATCCGACGTACATTATCAGATCAAATCGAATCGGTTTTTAAAAAAATCGAAACGATCCGGTCCGATGAGAGTCTTAAGTCGACTATTAATAAGTCTAATACTAAGTCAAAAATCATTGAAAAAACCAACTTTCCTTAAAAAGGTTACCGTACACACCGAGATATTCGAACGGACGTCGTCTCAAACTTTGCAACAATTCTCGAGACACGGTAGAAATGTACAAGAAAAATATGCAACAAGTTTTAGCTCAAACACCAGTCATAGATTGCAACTGCGTGAGAAGTTGCGAAAATAAACAGATTACTCCTTTAATAGAAACCGAAAATATAAATGAAGAACTGATGATTTTGTCGAATTACGTCTTGGACGACCACAAGACAATTCTCAAGGAACGATTCGTCTACGAAATGACAAATCTAGTGTGCGACTTTGGTGGAAATCTCGGTCTGTGGTTAGGACTTTGTTTACTTTCAATCATCGACTCGAGCCTTAAATTCGTTCGAGGGAGACTAAATAAAAACAGTAAACAGAAAGACTATTTGACTGGAAAAATTAAAAATTATTTAACCAAGAATAAAACGTTCACCGTTAAATCCAGCAGATTGCATCACACGTTTTGGATTTGTTTGTTTACGTTGACAGTTTTTGTGTTTGAACAAAAAATAGAACTTTATTTGAGAGAACCGATCCGGAAAACGATCACCATCGAAGATCCCGCTAACATCACTCTACCGAATATTATTATATGTGCCGGAGAACAAAGCGATCAAAGTATTTCGATCAAAGAAGACTACGTGAATGCTCGAGACGAAAAGAACGAAAAATGTCAAGTGGATGTGTTGGATTTAATAGACGGCATGAACATAACCGTTGAAAATCTGTGGGATGATATATTATACCAACCTCCAGAGGATTATACAATACTCCAGAAACTCGTAAATCTAAAAAATGATCGAAAATACATTGCATCTTACCGTAATTCGTGTCAATTGTGATCACAGAGTCCATTCTCCACTGACGTATTTGACGTACGAAATTACACTAACTTTTCACTTCCAGACGGAACTTGTATACAACATTCGTTCGGTAATACTTGTATACTTCATTTTTGCAATTTCACCCAATAACTAGTCTTTTTAATTCCTTCCTTTCACCAATAAAATGTTTATCTAAAATACCGTAGTTTGTTTTTAATGATTTTAGGTTTGTTTGAAAGTTCCAAGCCTAGAGATTAATCTAGGTTTTATATTTTTAAAATGTAAAAAATTATTAATAGAAATTAAGCCAAAAAAAATTACCTTTCGAAATTTGAATTTGGTTATTGGTCATCTACAGTACTAGTTTAAAAGATCTAATATTTAAGGTAGAAAATGGTCTAAGTAAAATATTTAAACCCGAACGGTTGACATAATCGATATTTAAAAGTTGTCCAGTTCCACCTGTGTATGCAATATGCGTACCGTACTGTATATTTATGTACCTAAAATTAGTGAACTTAACATTACTTTTATTCATAGAATCAATAACATTCGAATTATACTCGTGGTTTAGCGACTTCTTCTTTCGTTTTACCGAGAGTCCGTGTGTACCGGATTTCAATAACGTGAAATAATCTCGTTAATTCCACGGTACGTTAGAAATTGAATAAATAACTACTTTTTGTCTATAGATTTACATCTCTCAAAACGAAGATCCGAATTTTTCTTACGATTACAATATCGCACAATCGACTTTGCGAAGCACACTACTTCTATTCACTAAGCTAAACGTAACTTAAGACGATCGAATCAGTCGTAAATCGATTAAAAATTGATTTTTAATTGCAGATCGTTCATCTGAACACCAAAAGTAAACCGTGTAATTCAAATATAACTGAGTATTACGAGTGTAAACGAGAGTGTCTGAGTAAACAGATGCAAAGCGAGCAATCGTGCAAATTAGTGCAAAACGCTATTCACATTTCGTAATTTAATCAATATTTGTGGTTAATTTAGTATGCCATTTGCCCCTAATCAAAACCTCCCTTTGTGCAACACGACTGCAACGGCAAAAGGCGTAAGGAAGTTGTTCTACGAAATTCATTCGACGATGTTCGTGAAGAAACAATGTTCTTGCCACGCTCCGTGTTTACAACCGTTTTACCAATTAAATGAACTGAGCGTGAAACAAATGGTACCATGGACGACCATGATAAATTTTGGTTTTATAACGAATAAGATAGAAACGATAGTAGAGGAGTTTGCGTATTCGTTCATTGCTCTCGTGTCCGATATTGGAAACATCGTCGGTTTGACTCTTGGTTTTTCAGTTTTATCCGCAATTCGTTTCGTGTGCAATCCTTTTCATTTTTTGTCAAAATGCAGCTACGTTAATTCACAGTCAAATTCGAAGAAAAAATGTTTTACGTGATGCACTCTTAAATTATCACGCACAATAATTACAAGTGCCGTTTTTTGTTGTTAAAAATCGTGCAATTCAGCCAATTCTCTACCGTTTGCCCACCAGCACGTGCACGTTATGTTATGTAATCTTATCGTTCAAAATTCACAACGTGTCTCAAATACTGTATACAGTAAATAAATTAACACAGAATTAATAACGAGAGTTTTTCTCGCTGTTTCCCATCATTTCTCACGTGTAAATTAATAAATTTCTTAATTCAACACCCAACAAAATTCACCGTAAAATTTGAAAACAAAATCAAATTCCTACCTTAAGTTTTCAGTCCTCTAATTACATCTTCACGGTCACGGTATTTTGTTTACAAATGTCCCGTTAAAATAACTCATCGATCATCTCCGGTCTTTTTTCCACCAAAATATCGTTTCTACACTGTTCGTTTGACATTTTTTCATTGCTCTCTCACGAAATATTTCATTCCCAGTGTTTTGTCGTTGTCAATATCATCATGATGGTTTCGTGATTCGTGTGAACTCCTCGTTGAAATTTTCTGTCAACGTTTGATTAAACGAAGATACGTAACGGGCGTTAATTTCACCTGAAAAGAACACCGTTAATGTAATATTACCAAATTACGCAGTTGTAACAGTAAAACTTACTTCAACGTTGATTGTGAGGATTTTCACCGCCATTTTGTTTCCCAGAAACACTCTAGCGCTGTTTCTTGGCAAAAGTATGAACCTAAATTTCATAATCTTATTACTAGATGTCGCTGTATAAGTGGAAAATACTGTGTAAATAGGGCTTGACTTGACCGATATGGGGAATATCGGATATCGGCCGATACCAATATTCTGAATAAAATAAATAACTTGTAAGTTGTACGAAAATTATTAAAATTTCACTGAATTTAATCATTTATTTGAGTTTACTACTCAACAATGATCAAAATCAGTTAAATAAATGTAAAAACTTACCGTTAATCGATATCGTTTCATTAATTCATTCATTCACCAAACAAATTTAAATAAAACGACTCAAACCGATTTCACATTCGGAATGAAAACAATGTATTCTTTTATTGATCCACGAAAACAAAACAGTGTTTCATTTTCCTCCCAACAACTACAAAAAACGGTGGAATGAAAAATTCAAAGAGGGATTGTACAATTTGCTCTTTTACCTGCCATCATCATTTTCAATATTTCCAATAATTTTTAAAATTTTAAAACCAAAAATTCAAAATAAAACTTAAAAAAAAATTTAAAAAAAATAAAAAAAATGGCTGAATAAAGCTGAAAAAAAAAATACAAACGGTAGGAACTTGGGACAGGGAAAACTACTCGCATATAAAACGTAGAAAAATATGTCGATCTAGTTGGAATGGTTGGAATTCGCTTCAATTTTTTTTTTTTAAATTTTTAACTTCTAATTCTAACATAATATTTGGGAGGACGAAAATTTCAAAATTGGCAAAATTAGAATGACTCGTATTTCTTACTTAAAAAAACAAAAAAAAAAAACAATTATTTCACATGGAATGTTAGAAAAACGTTTAAAAATAAAATATAAACCCAACTTATTGACCAGCAATTGTTAAATAATAAAAATTTGTGTGCGAAAAAAAACCCCAAAAACACAAGAAATGTAATTCGAGTACCCATAAGTCACTGCGAAACGAGGAAAATGGCGCTTCGAAGTGTTTAAAAAACGAAAATGTGCATTGATCGAAGTTTTTTGCAGGATCAAATTTTTATTTTTTTATGGAAGATCCTTATTCAATTCACAACTCGAAAAAACTTGGAACCACATTGTTGAAGAAACTTGAGTTCACATAAACAGCTGAGTTCTGCTCCGCCTGGCGAGAATCTACACAAACATTAAACACTTTTTTTTAAATAAAAACTGTCATTAAAACGTGTTAAAAACACGCTCTGATTCTCCACAGATGGCGCTTTTTCCTTAGTTTTTTTTTTTTTTTTTTTTTTAGATTTTTTTCTTAATTTGTTTCCGAAATTCGTCGCTAAATTGCGTTAAACCCACGAATCGCCGCCCATTTGGCTTTCGTGTTCGGCGAGTGCGACCGATTTTCCGTGATGCGAATCTTCGTAGTTCCATCCGTCGCCGCCGTGGTGGTTGTTGTCGTCGTACGACCGGTTCTTTTTGCGGTCTCGATTCACTTGTGCGTAGACCGGTTCGCCGCTAGGTTTCGTCTAAAAGTAGAAAATTGAATTATAGATCGTAAAACATTGATAAGTGATTAAAAAGTGACCGGAAGTGATTTTTTTTTTTTTTGAAAAAATAAAACCCACCGGTGTGTTAATGTCCAATTTGAGGCTTGAGTAAATAGAAAGAGGTTAAAAGGGTTAAAAATGAGGTTATAATTATTAAAGGTAAAAGGTTAAAGATTCACAGATTTTCAGATTCTCAGATTTATCCAGTCATCCACAACAGCTGTTCCTGATTCATGTCCACACCACCACGATTCACATGCGAGATTTCTTTTTCTAACGTAAGTAATGTAATAGTAATGTAATGGGAGTCGGTCGTTAGTTCCGCCGTTTGCCGTTAAGAGAAATTTGCATCGATTATCTCGTTAAAACGATAAAAATAGAAATTATGTATATAAAAGTCAATTTGAAGGTCAAATTCATCGAGTTTAAAAAATTTCATTATTTCAGCAATTTAATATCCAAATTATCGATTTTTTTTAATACTCGATTTCAGTTATTAATTAAATTTTATCGATGTTTTAATCAATTTTTCAATTATTAGTTAAAATTATCGATATTCAATAGATTTTTCGATAATTTATTAAATTTTTTCATTATTTTAGAAATTTTAAATCCAATTTATCGATATTTTTTCCACACAATTCCAACGATTAATTGAATTTCATCGATATTTTAATAAATTTTTCGATAATGTATGAATATTTTTCAATATTTTAAAAATAAAAATTATCGATATTATTTTTATACAATTTTTTATACTAATTGAATTTCCCCAATATTTTAATAAATTTTTCGATTATTCATTGATATTTCATCATCATTTCATTTCTATTTTTTTCAAATCTTTATCCCTTATCAATTTCATCCAATTCCACTCTTCCTATTTCTTCCATTTAACTAAATCAAACGCCATCTATTGGCGAAACCTTCAACTTCAATTCCACCGACCGTCTCCCAGTAAAGTAACGAATGAATAAAACAAATAAAATAAAATAAAATAAATTCAAAGGTCGAGTGCAGATGCATGCCGAGTGGATTACAGACACGACTTACAGGCGCCGCCGTCGGGAAGACTAGAACGCCGCCTACCGGTGCACGAGCAGACGCCGGAGCCGAAGACGTTTGACTGGGATACTTCATGTCCGAAAGGGGAACGTCGTCCTCCTTTATAATATGACACAGAAATTAAAATTAAAAAAGAAATAAATTTGAAAATGTTTAATGTCGAACCCTGGCGTAAGCTCTGGTGTCGGAACTTCTCGTGGAACCGGCGTTGAGTTCTTTGCTTCGTTGCAAGGTGCGGTCCTCGTACTTAGTGCCCCCTTGCGTCGAGATGGGGCGGTTCAACGTGCTGTTGATGTTGCTCGGGCTCGTGCTGCGCGCCGCCATTGTGCGCGTGATGAAGTTCGTTTCGCGCCATCCCTGTTTCTTATACGCTTCTCTCAGTTCCTGATGTTGCCACAAGTTGTACAACACCTTTAAAAAAAATTATTTCAATGATTTTGTCCATAAGTTAAAGAAGGTTAAAGGCGAGTGCGCATGCTCAGATTTATAGTTGCGATCGGATGAGTTGATCCGAATTGAATTTAAGATCGAATCAAAAATTTCGAATTGGATTTTAAATGATCCGATCCGAAATTCCGGATGATCATAAAAAATTTCGAAACGAATTTTTTAAATGTTCATGTGACCAAACTGTATTTCGGATTGAATCGTAACTTTCGATCCGAAATTTAATAAATATCGAATCAATCCGAAATTCGACCGGGTAAGCTTAAAAATTTCGATCTAAAAGTTGTCGGATCGGATTTTAGGTGCTCAGATCCGAAATGCATCGGAATAATCTTGAAATCTCAATTCGAATTTTTTTTTAAATCCATCTGACAAATTAAATTTCGAATTGAATCGTAACTTACAATCCCAAATTTTCTAATGTCGGATCGGATTCCAGTTGATCGATCCGAGATTCGACCTGCTAACCATACGAATTACAATCCTAAAAATTTTCAATGTCGGATCAACCATAAAAAAATCTAATCCCATCCAATCCAATCCGATTTGCTGATCATGCGCACGATTTATAATTCTTAATTTATTTTTTTTTTTAAATTTACCTGAGATGCAAATTTGACGACTTTGCCCGAAAATCGGCCGCGCTGTCGCGTGACGTACATCAAGCGGTCGACGCCGCCCGTCTCGAGCAGGGAGCGCGCGAACTCTGCATTCTTGCGTATCACTTCGTTGAGGGTGGCGAGGACGGCGGCCACGGTCTCGTCCGACGTACCGGCGTCGTGCTGCTGCGTCTCGCTCGGCAGTTTCTGCACGAGATCTCGCATGGCGTACTTTCCGATCAGCTCCTTGTTGCGCTGGTCGAGCGCCAGATTTCTTAGCGCCGTCGCCACGGCGCACACGACGCGGTCCACTTCCATGCGAAGAAGCTCCACGAGGATCGGAAGACCCTTCTCCTTACGGACCGCCGCTCGGATGTCGACGGACGGCTGCCAGTAGCACGCCGCCAGGTTTTGGATCGCGCCCGCCGCTGCTTCCAGAGTCTCGGGGTTCGAGCAGTCAGACAGCAGCGCCAAGTACGGCTGCACCACCTCCGGTTGCCATAACAGCTCCATGCCTTTCACGGGCTCCGTCCGCGGCCGAGGACTGGCGCTGTGTGAAATAAAGTTAAAAAATTAATTTAGAAAAATTTAAATTTTGTAAATTTTTTACACTTGTATATGTAAATTCTTCAAATTTTTTAAAATTTTTACCCGGCCGTTGTTGTTGTTGGCGGTTCCTTTCGTTGTTTATCGGCCGCTTGACCCTCCTTCTTCTTCTTGCTGGCCCCGAAGCAGCCGAGGTTGTCGCCTGAGAGGTCAGTGGGGCGGAAAACAAGAAAACGTGAGTTATTTTTAACAATTTCTCCGCTAGATAGTGTTGTACCTTTGTTGGGCGCTGCGGCTCGGCTCTGGGCTTGTGGCACGTGTCGATCGTAGTTGGGGTCATCGACTTCCTGGCACCGATAAGATAAATTTCGTAAGACGCACACGCAGTTTTCCACCGATTTGTTGTCGATGTCGTTCTTGCCGATGGCCGCGCGCACCAGATGGAGCAGCGCGTCCACCAAACCGTCGCATTCGCGTAACTTCTTCCTGGAATATTCGCCCGCCGAACTCGTGTTCCTAAAAAATTAAATTAAATGATTAATTGATTGATCGATTAAAAACAACAATTTATTTTTTGTACCTCAAAACTCCACTCGCGTTTCTGAAAACGGTCGACCAGTAGATGTCGCCCGGTCGACTGTCGCCTGCGTCCACGTTCCTGGTCCACCCCGAGTGCGGAATGACGACGCTGTTGGTGATGACCGTGAGTCCGTCTTCGATTATTGATTTTTTCAAGTCCTAATAAATTAAAAAAAGCAATTTTTTTGACTTTATTGAAATTGATTTCTCAGGCTCTAGTAACACATTTCAAACAATTTTAATGCTACTTCCGGTTGGATTGAAAACTAGAATTTTGAGAGACCTGTTGTCATTTACTTTTCTGAAATTTCGGGTCTTAATTTTAACAGAAAGTGTTACTTAAATCGTTTTAAAAATGCTGCTTGACCTAGTAAAATCGACTTGATCATGTAAAGCTGTTGTTTGGTTTGATTTTAAATGACATTTCCGGTCCCGAAATTTCAGAGAAGTAAATGACAACAGGTCTCTCAAAATTCTAAGCTTCTAATCTAACCGGAAGTGCCACGGCTACTTTGCATGATTTCACAAGATGAAGTGGCATTATTAAAACGATTTACAGTAAATGCACTTCCGGTTAGATTTGAGACCAGAAACTTCAGATAGAAATGATAGCAAGTCTATTCGACATTCTGAAAATTCTAGGTTTTTAATCAAACCGGAAGTGCCATTTAAAATCGAACCAAATGGTCACTTTGCAGTTTGCAAGAGTTCACAAAGTCAACTAGCATTTTTAAAACGATTTAAATAACACTTCCGGTTTGATTTAAAACCGCGAATTTCAGAGATGCAAATGACAACAGGTCTAGTCGACATTCTGAAAATTCTAGACCTATAATCAAACCGGAAGTGCCATTCTAAATCAAACCAAATGGCTGCTTTTCGTGATGAAGTCAATTTTTTTCCTTCTTTTTTTATACCTCGCACGACGACAAGTTCCACAGAACGCCAGTGACAAGCTCGCGAACCTCGTTGTCGGGAGTCTTGCGCAGGAGTCGCACGAGCGCGGGGATGCCACCGGCGTTCTTGATGGCGCGTTTGTTCTCGTCGTTCTGACGACCGTAAGACAAGTTCCTCAGCGCTCCGCACGCGTTGCGGTGCACCTCGGGGATCTCGTGGTTGAGCAGCGCCACCAGCGGCGGGATTCCTCCCAAGCTCCTCGACTTCTGCTTCATGTTGTCGTCCATGTAGCACAGATGCTGCAGGTACGCCGCCGCGTTCGCGCGCACCACGTTGTTCGGATGACCCAAGAACTCGATCACCTCGTTTAAATCCGGGTCTCGCCATCGAACTTCTAAAATGTTAAGAAAAATTTAAAACATTAATAATAAAAAAAAAAATAAAAAAAAAAAAAATAAAAATTTTTCCCCCAAAAATAAAATTTCAGTCATTTCACACACTCTTGTGGCAGAAAATAAAATTAAAAAGCAGTGCAAAAATGTTTTTTGTGTTGAAACTGACCCCTGTTGTTCTCGTCTGTCTCGGACAAAGACCTGCGAGGGTTTGGGTACTCGTCGTGCAGGTGGTGCATGGGTGCGCGGTCCTCTATGGGGGTGTCCATGTCGTCGAAAACTGCACGCGGGGCGTTGCCATAATGTGGCGGGGGCGAGTTGTCGGCGTACGTGGGTTGTCTGTCTAAGTATCCGGCGGGGCCTGTGTGGGAGAGGAGAAGCGTGCGGTCGTTACGGCGGTGCAGCGACGAGTGACGAGTGACAAATGGCGATTTGCGACACATTTTGAAATTGAAGAATTTGGTTTTTTTTTTTTACTTCAACATTTTAATTAATTTTAATTTACTTTCACTATTTTTCACGATTTTTCACATGATTGCCTTAATTTTCAAGTGTTTTTTAAAACAAACTTTTGTCGATTTTTAAAAAAATTTCAATTTCTAAAGTTTTTTAAAATTATTCAAAATTTCAATTTTTTTTTTTTTCCGAGTTTTCACAATTTATACAATGATTTCCCCATCTTTGTCACAAAATTTCCAAAACTGTGTAAATTCACCAGAATTTCCATTATTTTCAACAATTTCTCCACTTTCCCCCATTTCAAATTTCCAACTCAAATCGCTGCAACGCCGTTACAAAAAATCACAAAACAAAAAACAAAAAAAAAATAAAAAGCAATTCACAACTCTTATACAAACCACTCATTCAATCTCCACTCATTCGCCAATCCTAATAAAAACTAACCGAATCTATCGCTGCCGGCACCGGGGCTCGGCGTCGTCCCGAACCGATCCGCATGCTCCGGCGGCGGCGGTCGCGGCGGCATGCCGGTCGAGTCCAACTCCTCGTAGCCGGACGTTGTCTGGTACGGCGGCGGATGATGGTTGTACTCCAAGCCGGGCGGCGCCTGCGGCATTGCCCGCTGCGGCGGCGGCGACTCGGAGCCCTCGGACGTCGGGCTTGGAGGAGTGGGCAACCGGTCGGGCGCGTCGTCGTTGCCCCTGTCAACGGGGTAGTTGCCGTAGGTCGGGTAGGCCGGGTACCCGGGGTACTCGGGGTGCGACGGGGCGCGGGAGTATGGGTCGTAATCCGGGTATGCGCCGCCGCGGTGGGGCGACGCGGCCGGGTATCGTTCGTAGTTGCGCCGGGAACCGGTCTCGCTGCCTGGGCTGTGAGGTCGGAGTGGGTAGGCGACGTATTCGGGGCCCGGAACTTCTTGGCCGCCCGGACTCGCAGCTCGACCTTAAAAAAAAAAAAAAACTTTTTTAATGATTTATGAAGATTTTTCAAAGATTTATGAAGGTTTTTGTAAAGATTTTCAAAGATTTTGTTGATTTTCAGGAAATTTTGGAGGATTTATTGACTAAAGATTAGAGATTTGCAACGATTTGCAGAGATTTTTTGTGACCCATTAACAAGAGCTTCCTGTATTTTTTAGTGAAAATTTGACTAAATCTAAATAATCGATAAAAACTAAATTTTGTTTTCCTCGTTTTTCTATACGAAAAATCGCAATAGTTTACGCTTTTATCATAATTTTATCAATTCAATGACTGTATTTAATCCTTTGATTCATTTTGGTTAATTTTTCCTCACGATTTCATCAATTTCATCAACTTCGCTTCAATTTCTACCAAAAGCTGAACTCGCAGGTAAATCACAATTTCGTTCATTTCGATCTTTACCCGAATCGTAAGTTCCGTAATCACTTCGTGGCGTATCGTGCATCGGATTGTACCCGTAGGGCGCATAATCGGCGGGCGGCGGTGGAACCACTCCACCATACGGATAATTCACCGGCTGACCGTCCGGTCCGATGTGTCGCACTTCGCGCTCCCTGATCAATTTGGTCACAGTGGTCACCTAAAAATAAAAATAAAATATTAAAAATTCCCAAAAATTCATTTTTTTTTTTTTTTTTTATTTTTTTTTTACTTCTTGCGTGCTGTGTCTGGCCGTGGTTCTGCTGATGAGCTGCGGATGTCCGTCGGTAGCGCTGTGCACGGACGAATTCGGAGACGGTTCGTCCCGCGGATGTCCTCCGTTGGCGGCCGGCGGTTGATGGTACCCGGGGGTCGGTGGGTACGACGCGTCCCGCTCTTGGTCCGCGTTGCTGTAATATGTGGAAGAATAGGGACTTGGTTCGCAAGTCCGATTGTTAATTAGTCTCGTTTCCATTTGACATTAGGGGGATTAAGATTTTTAAATGTATACCAAAAGTGAATGAGGTTTTTGATGTGGTTTGTGGACATTGTGTGAGAAATGTGTGAAGGTGTGTGTGGTGATACATTCGACTGTCGCCACTAGATCATTTGGAGGAGCAGCGAAGCAGAACGTAAACTCCCATTGTATTGATTAGGCCGTGTCGCTGATCAAAAGCAAGTCATTCCCAGACTAAATTTTTTTTTGTTTGTTTTTTTGTTGTTTTTGTGATGGTAGGTGAAAATATTTTTCTCGTGTTGGTGAAGTGAGAGATGATTTTAGAAATATTTTGGAAAAAAATATAATATTGTATAATAAAATAAAATTTTCATTGAATTTTTTGAAAATTGTAATCACAGTTTAAGAGTTTTTGAAAATTTCTTCAAAATTCTATTAGAAATGTTAAAATTTGGAAAACTTTTCACAAAATTCATAAATTATTATTGTTGTTTTTCAAAATTTTTATATTTTTTATACAAAATTCCAATAATTGTTTGAAATGTAGAAAAATTTGAAGAAAAAATTTTGAATTAAAATTGTGACAATTTTCACATTTATAAATTCTACATTTTTTCATTATTTTTTTATTGATCATTTGTCAACATTTTTCTATATTTTTTTATACTAAATTACAAAAACGTCTTTATAATTTATGAAAATTTAGAGAAAATTCAAAATTTTGTTGAAGATTGTGACTAAAAATTTAACAAAATTTAACAATTTATGAAATGTTCTTCAAAATTCTATTAGAAATCTTATAATTCTAAAAATTTATAAAATCATTTTTTTTTTCATTATTTTAATGATAATTCTTCAAAAATTTCTCAAAATTTTCTATTTTTCTAATACAAAATTTCCCAAAATGTCTTTGAAACCCCACACCAAAACCTCATTTATCTCCAAATTTCTTCTTTTCATCACCAGCGTGCGCTTATAAATCAAAACCCCAACAAAGACCTCATTTATATCCAAACTCAATTCACACTATGTAAATCTCCAACAGAAAAAAAAAAGAAGCAAACCTCAACTTTCCTTAAAAGCCTAATTTATATCTCAAAGTGTAAGAAACTCTTTTACGACCAAACTTCCATCGTAATGAATAGTGGTGTAATTATTTGCCAACAGCACAAAAAAAAAAAAAATCCCACAGTCGTGTTGAAGTAGAGGAAGAATGAATCACTTTTTCTACATTTCACACATCACTAACTCCTCTTCACCGAAATAAACACAACAACAAAAAAAAAACGACTTCCACTCTTTCACCATTCACAAAACAACAACGGAAAAGGGAAAGAAATTCGACTAAATATAAAAGTTGGCAATTTTTCACTTTTGAAAATGTTTTGCGTCATTTTGGATATACTTACTGGTATTGGGGCATTTCACTTGGTTTCTCTTGAAGAACTCTCCTGAAAACATTAAGAAAAAATTGTGAAAAATTCAAAATTTTAAAATAAAATTGAAATATTCAAAATTTTAGAATAAAAATTCAAATATTCAAAAGTTGGAAGTAGAAATTTAAGAAATGCAAAAGATTATATATTCAAAAATTGAATTTTGAGAACAAAAATGCAAAAATTGAAAAATTCAATAATTGAATAATTCTAAATTTTAAAATTTTAGTGAAAAAAATTGAAATATTGAATTTTCGGGAAAAACAATTGCAAAATTTAAAATAAATATCAAAAATTGAATTTTAAAAAATGAAAAAATTCAATAATTTCAACATTCCAAGTTTCCAAATTTTCAAATTAAAAATTTCTCACTCCTGAGTATCAATCATCTCAAACAACTCATTTTGTTTCATCTTTAAGCAGCCACTATTCACAGTGACCAACACTCGCTTACCCCCAATCCTAGACCCAGTTACCTAATTTAAACACAAAAATTGCACAATTCTTAAACCTCTAAATTCATCGAGGTTAAACCAGAAATAAAAATCAAAACACAAACAGAAAAACAATGCACCAGCTGTTTCCACATTTGACCGCTGTGCGTCGCAACGAGTGCCAATGAGAATTTAACAAAATCGATGTCGTCCACCAAATCTTTTTTTTTTTTTTTTTTAATGTAACAAAAGCAGCCATTTTGAAGGTTCAATTTTCATAATGGGCCACAATTTGCTCATCGACGGACGAGGTCAAACGGTCAACAGCTGCTACTCGAGGCCCTAAATAGCCCCGAATTACGCTTTTTGCGCATAAATCGATTAACTTACTCTCTGAACATGATGTTTTAATCCCTGAATTAAAGGTTTCAGACAAAGAAGAGAGAAATTAAGAAATTAGATTTTTCGTTATTTAAAAAAAAAAAATGGGTTAAATGGAGACTTACATGCAAGAGTCGACGAGATGAGCGTCACTCATCGTGTGTTGGTGGTATGGACTTCCGTTAATCCAGTCAGGATCCGCTACTGAGTACATACCACTCTGGTTGTTTGTGTTCAAATTACACTACGAAAAAAAATAAGTTTATAAAATTTTAGTTTTTGATGGTTAAATTTGATATTGTTTACATTTTTCACGATTGTATTGTATTTTTTGATGGTTTTTCGGATTACTTTTATGTTGGTTTTACGTCTGGTGGTAAAATTTTAAACTTTTGTGGTGAATTTACAAATTTTGTTTTTTTTTTAAAGTAAGAAATTTCATTTTTAACCTTTTCTGGGTTATTTAAATGTTGGTCTAATTGTTTCGACGCCTAGTGGTAAAATTTAAAAATTTCTGAATTTCTTTTGTATTTAAAAGCTAAAATAAAATTTATTGCAATTATTTTATTTCTATGGTACTGTTACTCTAAAATTTTGTCATTTTCTTATGTTGGTCAAGTTGTTCTGACACTTGGTGATGAAATTCTCAACTATTAAAGCTACCGTACATTTTATAAATTTTTAAGCAAAATTTGAATTTTTTGAATTATCTTTTCTTTTGTCATTTGTTGACTTTGGCAATGACAAACAAAAAAACAAACAAAAGATAAATCAAAGTCACTCTCAAATTGCAAATAATTGCAAACAAGACGTCATTTTGAAATAAAACCAAATACAAAATAATGAAAGCAAACAAGGATTTCATTAAAAATAAAATATAAAAATCAAAACAACTCAAAACTTGAAACATATCTTCAAAAGTCATAAAAAATATTGCAAATTTTTCTCAATCGAACATGACAAAATGGCTGCCAAAATTCTAACCTCTCAAATTTTTATAGTGCTAGCATAGATTTCTAAGAAATATAGCATGATTGTAGCGATTAGGTCTAAAATCACTCATTTTTTTTGCTTACTTTCTGCTAGTTTTTATGCAATTTCAACATCTACTTGCAATGTTAAAAACTGTCATTTTAGAGTGAAATTAGTTTTGATATATCAATTACGGTACTCATTTTTTTTCTTGAAAACTGTAAAATGACAAATTAAATGACGTAAATGCTTTTATTTGAATTTTAAACCTGTTTTCAAAACTAGTGAAATAAAACTAAGTAATACTTTTGAATTATAAAATATATTAGGGCTGTGTAAAAATTTTACGATTGTGCTATTACAAGAATTTTTTTTAATGTAATGTCTTGTGACAGATCCATAAGGCCAAAGAAGCTACTGGTGACCTTAAACAATATAAGGTCATGAAATAATAGCGTATTTGTAGCAATTCAAATTGGTAGCAGTTCAAAACCAACCTCGAGTAAACACTGGTTTCTTTTTACCTTTTCCAACTGATTAGGAATGCTTTCTCTTTCGGCTACGAATCTTCGAGGGAATCGTTCAAACTGCGCTTCCTTTTTACAAAAGAGAAAAAAAAATGTCAGTGACAACTCGCTTAGTAATTGCCTCCAAGTTGGTGTTGCGATGAAAAGAGAAAGGTTTCTTTTATTTCCCTTCCTTTTATCTCCTTCAAAGAGTGCAATTGTAATGTTCAAACATCAGACCGGGTTCAAAATTAAAAATGAATTATTTATTACCTTTGTTTCCTTGTAGATTAAAGTTAAAAAAAAACCTTTTATTTACAAATCACAACTTTTAATTTTTAATTAAAAATTCAGGATTTAACAAAAAAAAAATTGAAAAATTTTGAAAATTGGAATAAAAGTCTAATTAAAACTAAATTTGTCGTAAAGTCAATTACAAATTCCAATTTCCCTTAATCCTTATCTCATTTTCCCTTTTTTATCTATTAAATCTGGAATAATAAAAGAAAAAAAATTTAAAAAAAATTATTTTTTTATTTGAGATAAAGTTGCAACTGCGCTTTAAGAAGTTATTATTAATGGATTTCTATGTTCGGTAGACATATTACTTTTTAATTACGTTCAAAACTCGGAAGTTTTGGCAATTTTTCAATTTTCCTTGCGTAACTCGCGTAGTTACTTTTCCATGACTTTTAAATCCCCCATGTTGATCTGTCAATCAACGTTGCGGGGTCGGGCATCTGTCACTAAATCGGTTGCAACCGGTCACTCGAAACTAGTTTGTAATTAAAAATTAAAAATTAAAAAATTAAAAAAAAAATTATTTTACCGTATTTGTGATTTTAGTCGATTTCATGCTGCTTTTAGAATTTAAAATGTTAGAATTTTCTTTTTTTCAAGTGATTTTTATTTAATTTTTGATATTTAATCGATTTTTTAGTCAATTCATTTCTAAAACAGTTAAATTCGATAAAATTAACCGTAAAACTCATTTCTAAAATAATTACATCTAATAAAATCGACTAAAACATCGATGAAAATAGAAATTTTAGTCGATTCTTAACATAAAAAAGAAATTATATTAAATTTGTTTTTAGTTTTTATTGATTTTTCAGTAAAAACTCATTCTTAAAAACCTAAATTCGATAAAATCAACCGTAAAATCGATTAAAATAGAAATTTCAACCTATTCTTTATACGAAAAATTGAAACTTCAATTATTTTTCAATATTTTATCGATTTCTAGTCAAAACTCAAAACACATTCTTAAGAAGCTGAATTCGATAAAATCTACCACAACAGTCTATAAAATTGACATTTTTCACGTTAAATCCACCGTTTAACGTGTTTATCGCTACCTAGTGACAGATGCCCGCACCACTTCGCACACCTGAGAAAATTACAACTCGGATTAGAAAAAGCAGAATATTGAATTTACCTCGTTTCTGACAGATCGGGGACTATTGGATTGATCAGTTGGATGGATTTGGCGGTTGCCGGCACGATCGAAAGATTGCATTAACGTCTGAGTGGCCACTCGATCACCATTCTGACCACAGGGCATGCTCGCCAATGCTCATCAACTGCACAACTATTAATAATAATAATAGAAAAAAGAGAAAATTATGAAAAATTCAGAACACGGAAAAATTTAAATAATTTCAAATTCCTCCAGTTACCCGAAGAAAAAATAAAATCAATCTCTTAATCGACCGATGACGTCTTTTGGGAACCGGATATATCTCTACAAACAGTTTAAAAGCATTAATCCGTCGAGGGATTAGGGAAAAAGCAGCTGAGTGCGCGCCACCATTTCTAATTCCTCGTCTTTTAATTTTCGGATCAATGGCGTCTAGCGCCGGATTTGCCAACTTAAAAAAAAATAATAAAAATTTTAACGAGTGCTTTTACCCGACGTATAAATTAAACCCTTCACTTCCACCGCTCAATTTTCAAGAAAAAACAACATGAATGATGGTTTACGTGCGTAGTTCGTAATTCCGTCACCAGCAGCCCCTGGTCGCCATTTGTTTATTTTTGTTTATTTTTTTACACAAAAATTCGTTGGATCTGATTTCGTCGTGTTATTCCAATCAATAGATGGCGTTTACTCATTTATATTTCAGTCTTTCGGTGCTTTTCGCATCATCAGACGTTTCGATACTATCCCATCTCCCATGAAACCCGCAATTTCGGGCCCGGATGACAGGCAAAATACGCCGTTGCCATGGCAACGTCCGTCCGTGTATCTAAGGAAAGGCGAATGATTATAAATCTCGTCCGTCCCTCGTGACGCATAATATAAACAAACCATTTTTTCTCCTGAAAATATTTTCTAACTTCCCAAACGCGCCACCGAGTGGAAAATTTCGAAATTAAAACGAAATTCAATTTTTCACAAAACCATCTAGTGACAATTTTTAAAATTAAAATTTGTTTTCTTTGCAAAAGTGGAGGTATCCACTTAAACTTCCAAGCCATAGCCGTCTTGCGGCTCCCCTCGGAACCTTTTAGAATTAATACGCGACTCGATCGCCGATTAAAGCCGGTTTAAACAAATTATTCGCGTCGTACATCTAACTGCGTGTCGCCATCAACGCAAAATTGGATTACAAAACAACGCGGTGCTTTAATCGGTTTCTTTGCGGCCATGAAAAAAAAACACCAAACTGATGCAGCTGCACGAAGTATTTATGAGATAAATAAAGGGAAAAGCAACTTTAAGCCTAAAATCTCTGGATTTGCTTTCATTTTCATTGATTTTCCTAGAGATTTGAGATAAAATTTTAACACGAGGGGCGAAGTATATTATAAAAACATCAAAATATTAAATCATATCAACCTGTAATTTAATTGTTTGTGTTTTTTCATACACCGGAAGTGGATTTGTTTTCATTTTCATTGATTTTCCATAGATAAAATATTATTCAGTACTAAATTTTAACACCAGTGGGTGAAGCACTTTATGAAAACATCAAAATCTTACCACTCATCTTAACAATTTATTTTTTTAAAAGATTTTCTACAAACCGGAAGTAGAAATTGAGTGTATCATTGAATTTCTCTGTTCACTCCAAATCGAATAATGTTTGGTAAGAAAAATGAATTTCACATATAGCATCTCTTACAATTTAAATTAATTGTATTCTTTACTTCAACTATTGTAAAACAATACAGCCATTTCCGGTTTTGCGAAAAGTGAGAAATCGACTGGTAAAATGCAGTTTAGCAAAAATCCAAAACCAATGGCAAAGAAAAGTGATCTCGAGACTCGAGTTCAAACAACGCGAGGCATTGTGGGATGGAAAAAATTCAGCTTCCCACTTTTTGGCATTTTTCCAGCGCCATCACATGGCTGATTTCGAAAAAATAAATAAAGCAACAAAGCGCCTCGAAACCATGTCTCGCACTTTGACACCACTTGCTGCATCAAATATTTACACGATCCACCAAGCGTGAATCGCTCAAACTACAATTTTCCCACACATAAAAAAAAAAAACAACAAAGTCTCTAACGATCTGCTTAAAACCATTTTTAAAAATATTAAAAAAGATATATTAAAAAAAATTTGGTAAATGCCCATTCTCGCCACGAGGGGACGCACGAAAATCCCAGGTCAAAAACACGAGCTGACCTCACCTGGCCGCTTTTTCTTTTCAATTCGCCACCAGAGAGCGCCACCCCAACAGTAAAAAGGCTTACAAAACGTAAAGATTTCCGCTTTTCCCTGCATTACGGAAGAAGTGATTGATTTACTCACCATAGTGGGGGTCTGCCACGTTCCCAAAGCGCCCTCTGATGGCGGCAATTGGATAAATGCAATGTCCAAATGCCAATGGTCACATTTGAATCCTTTGAGCACCGCCTTTGAATTATGCAGCGGCGGAGACAGGAATCACGCACAGGTAAATAGGATCAAACTCACAAAGCACATTCTCCCGATCGACCAATCACAGTTGGAGGTTTGCGATGGACTTTAAATAAATCAAACTGGACCAAGGACGCGTTTAAGGTGGTTAAAAATCCCAAGGCGCAGGTGCGAGCCGATGGTGCGAATGCTTCACACACACAACTAGAGATGGATGATGCCGCCGATCTGCGCATGCGCCACCCGGTCTAGCCTCACTCGGGTATCTCAGAACTCGTTATAAAAGCTCTTTGAGGGGTGTTCTAGAGTAAATTTCTGGGTTTTGATAAAAAAATCAAAAAAAAACAAAAAAAACAATGTTTTTGTGGTTTTATCCCAGTTCCCTATTTCGTCGATAAATTTTTTTTATCTTTGGGGTTTTGAATGCTTTTAGTGATAAGAAGTCGTAAATAACTTTAGATAAACAAATCGCCCACCTTGAGCTGGATTTTCGTTTAAAAATCAACAAAAAGGGTATTAAAAGTGGTTTAAAAGTCTAAAAATGCTGGAATTTCAAATATTTGTTGTTTGTTTCTTTGATTTCTTGGGTTTTGACACTTCCGCCGCCATCTGGTGGGAAAAATTCAAAGCTCAGCATCTACTAATTCGCCCCAACCGGAGCCTCGAGCAACACAATGCACAAAGCGCATCTAAAAAAATTCAAGATCGCGATCGATCGCATTCCCGGATATTTCTTGCAAATAAAACACGGGAAAACAACGACATATCGTTCTTTCCAACAAAATCTAATCAAACACCGGTCAACAATCTACCACCCGACGCATATAAATAACAAATTCCCCCAACCGATCGTCGATCGGACAGAAAAACGAAAAACAAATCCGGGGTTATTCAACCCCCATTACTCAAAACTCGCACTTTGACGGCCATTTTCCACCTAAAAATTCACGATCCACTTACCGGTCGGTCGATGGCCGAGCGCGATGAATCTGTCGTCGTGTGAAGTGTAGAAAGAGAAGATTTG
>JAQFZP010000832.1:0-26218 GCA_034695745.1 Geophilus truncorum | reverse complement strand
AAACGGAAAAAAGATTCAAATGGCACAAAACAATTACAAAAATAATAAAAATAAATAAATAACTTTGATTAAACGTACAATTATCGATTAAAAACAACTATAAACAAGGCTGCCAGCAAATAAATTAGGAATAACCTAAAAAAAAAAAAAAAAAAAAAATTATTTTTAAGTTCATCAACGTCGCACACATCACCGCAAGATGTCACCTTAATTTCCAAATTCCTACTTTAAATTCCAGCGCCGATGGTCAAACAAGAGTGGCTTGTTTGCCCACATCCTGATCCTCGTACCAAGCCAACATTTCTTCGTGGAATGCGTCTGCCAAGGAAGGACCGGGTAATGGCGAGGAATTGGTCATCTCATTCGGTTGCAAAGACGGCGACCTAAAATTTAAAAAAAAAATTAAAAATTTCTTAATTAAAATTTAATTAAATTCTACCTCATGAGTTCGTTCTTTTTTTTCGCCACCTGCGCTGCAAACGGCGACGGCGTTCGTTGACACAACATCTGAATTCTCGCAGGGGAAACCGGGGATCCAATTCCACATCCCTCCGGTTGATTCGCTGACATCGGCAACTCCAACGTGTTTGGCGGCTGCGTAACAGGCGTTCGAGACCCTTCGTCCGACGACCCCGTGTTGCTCTGACTGTGTTTCCTCACTTTCGTGCTGTACTTGTAGTAATCCGACAATTCGTACGGCTTCGTTATCTCCCTGTAGGGCTGAAACTGACCCTGCGACACCACCACGTGATTCTGCGGCGTTTCGCAAGGCACGTGGACGAAACTCGCCGTCTGTTCGCTTTCTGCCGACGGCGTCTCGGGCGTTTTCGGCGGCCCCGACCCGGACCCGGTCGAGGTGAACGACTGCCGGCTTCTCCGAGGCGCGAGCGGCGAATCGAGAGACGATTCGTACCACTCTTTCACCTTAGGTGGCGTTTTATTCGCCGCCACCTCTTCCCGCGATGGATAATTCCGAGGCGGCGTGTAGGTGTATCCCTCGTACCACTCGGGCGACGCGTAAGTCGGGTACCCGACATGTACGGGCGCCGGAACGCTGTTTTCGTAGACGAACCCGTCACCGCGAAAGTGCGGCGATATCGGGCAGTCGAGGTAATCTTGCGAAGACGCCAACTCGAGGGTGTCGCGAGATCCCGTCGTCGAGGGAGAGGGAAGAGTTTGTGAGGGAAATTCGCGAGGATAGTCCAGATTGTCCAAACTGCGAGATTCCACTTTGACAGTCGGCTGGCAGTTGGTGATGACGTGCGCCGAGTGGGTGCCGTATAAAGTCCTGTCCAAACTCCCGTATCGGTTCTGCATTTGCTGGTACCCGGCGTTGGGTCGATACTGTCCGCCCGGCTGCATGTGTTCGGCCAGCTCTTCTTGACTAGGAAATGCGTTGCTCGTTCGCTGTCTTGGCACACTGTACAGACCACGCTGCGATTCTGTGGTCACAACCGGGTCGTATTTATTTCGATATGCTGGATTCAGAACCACTGTTGTAAAAATAACCAAAAATTAAAATAAATTAGTTTTTGTTTTGATGAATTTGTTTTATCATCTTATTACCACCTCCTCCGTTTCCAAAATGGACATTGTCGTATTCCGAATGCCCCGTCCGGTTGGCTCGGGTGCTGAAAGTCGGATATTGTTGAGCACGATATGCCAATTTCGTATTGTAGACGGGGTTTGGGATGTAGCCACCAATAGAGTATCTGAATTAAAGTAAATTGTCCATTAAATTTGTTGATTTTATTTTCTCTGTTTGTGATGAATGGTACCTGTTGGACGAAGGACTCGATGTGCGCGAACTTCCCGAGCTGGTCCGCTGTTTGACCGGACTAGCAGGCAAGGACGGGCTTGGTGTGTATTGGCGACCACGACGTGGCAGTGACGATGTGGATGACGAAGAAGTATTGGCAGGCGATGGAGTCATCCTCGGCCGATCACTCAAATCCGACTTCTGACAAGTAAATAAAAATAAATTATAAATTCATCCCATAAAATTTTTATTTTTTTTAATTTACCAATTGCGGTCTGTTCATTTGATTATTCATTTCCTCTAAACAAACCAGACTAGTCTGCGATGGAAACATTTTTTTTACAAACACCGTATCTGTAATCAAAATTCTATTTTAAATTTCTCTATTTTTTTTATTAAATAACCAAAAATTACCATTTTCTTCGGTTGAATGACTGTTACTGTCATCGTTATGATCTTCGCCATCCGACGAAGGCCGCGGCTGTTTTTTCCGAACTTGATGCCGCATTTGTTTTTTATGAGCAACTGTTTGTCGCATTGACAAAAGCCGTTCTTCGATATCCTTTAGCTAAAACCAAGTAAAAATAAAAAATGTAAAATTTTTATGTAATTTACAGTACACGAATTTCGTACCTTTGCATGAGCCTGGTGATACGTGATCTTGCGTTGCTTGCGCACACTCTTTTTCGCACTCACGTCATTGGCTAACTTCAAAGCTGCACTTGCAATTTTATTCTGTATTTCGTAATCTAATTCTAACTTTGCTAAAACTTCCTCCTGTAAAAAAAAAAATCAATAAATATGAAAAATTTACAATTTCCAAAATCTTCCTTACTTCTTTCGACCTAATCCTATTAATGAGATTCTCGGGTAGAGAAAACGCCGTTCCAATTCGCTTCCGGAAGTGAGGCATCGCCTCGCCCGGAGCGAGTGGCAGTTCGGGCGGCAGTTCGCCCGTGAGTTCTGCTTCTTTAATGCACAACTCTTTGAGTTCGTCGGTTCTTTCTTGCAGTTTCGCTTCGAGTGCATCTCTGCGTGCTTTCAGTGCGGCGATCATTTCCATGCGTGCCGCTCGAGCAACTTCGCTTTCGCCGTCGCCAAAAATAGAGCCTTTCTGACCGGTAGGCGACTGTGGATCGTTAGCGTTGTTGTTCAATAAATTCGCGTTGGGCAGAGACAGACTGTGCTGATTGAGTTCGCTCGCTATGTCGCTTAAATTCCGAACCGACAGCGACTGAAATAACAAAATGAAAAATTAAGTTTTAATAAAAACCCCCAAAAAAATTACTTTTTTTAAAAAAATACTTTATTCTGCTTTCTGTCCAAGTAAAATTGATGTTGGCTAATGGCCATTGACCAAATACATTGCGTCAAGTGGGCACTAGCTGCGAACCAGGCGTAGACGGTCACGTTACCTGAGGCAAATGTTCTTCGACTCACGGAAACCCTATCGACAAACAGCAAAATTATTAATTAAATATTTAAAACTCGTAAATGTTTTAATGTGTTTGTTTTTTTTGAGCGATTTCAGCGTCTTACTGAGTACTAGGATCAGTGATGGCATCACTTAATTCATCGAACTCCTCAATTGGTTCATCGATTGCGTCCTCATACAAATTGAAACTGCTCAGAGTGTGAACAACACTACAATGCAATGAGATCAATAGTAATTTGATAAATGATTAAAATCTTTTTCAAAAATCGATTCCATAACCTCAGTCAATTATTAACCTAATGATGTGTCCGATCTAATTCATTTTTAAAGCAAATCTTGCTGGAGGTGGCCCCATTTTTGAAAACTTAAAAACAATAAATGCGTACAAATGAAAAGAAAAACAAATTAAAAAAAAAAAAAAAAAAAAATTAAGCGTAAAAATAAACTGAACAGAAATGAGTTTTCTCATGCATAACTTAATCCTCTGAGCAGTTTCAACAAATAAACAAGTATAAGTTACAATCCCAAAATAAACACAAAAGAATCTTTTGTTTTTCACAGCTTAAATAAATACAAAGTGCTTTTTTTTTCTCTCAAAAACAAAACATAAGGAAATAAAAATTAAAAAAAAAAAAAGCAAAAAATAAACAATTTTAGAGTTAATAAACATCTTGTCTATATAACTTAATAAATAATAAACTTAAAATAAACAACATGCAAACATTGAAAAACAAGCGGCAACATAAAGTAAAAAGTTACGGAGTCACCTCCAACACTCAATTTAAATATTTATAAACTTAAAAATTTTGGAAAACAAATTTTAATCTATATTATTAATGTCTAATATGACACATCATTCTGTTAAATCTCAAATTCAGTTAATAAAATTCCAAAAAAAATATAATTTTATTATTTTTTTAAAAATTAAAAACAGAAAAAATTCAAACGAAACCAACCGTTTCGGATCGTGGACTTCGATAGAAAATTTCCTATCTCTAAAGTATAAATTTTCTAGTTGCTTCCATTGAAAAACCTACACGAAATATATAATTAGAATCACCATAAAAAACACTTTTTTTTTTTTTAAATTATACCTTCCTAGGTGTTTTCTTATCAGTGTAATCATACTGTGCGATTCCTTTAAAACTTAATCCAAGCCACCACGGGATTCCACTTTTATCCTACGAAATAATTAACAAAGATTTGAGCAAACGGACTTATAAAAGATAAGTATCAGAGTGAGTAAAATGCATGAGCTGTGATTCATTTCCTTGATATGAATCAGAAAAGAAATGAATCCAACCCTTATACAAGTCATAAGCCACAAAAAACACACAAAAACAAGATATATATTTACTTTGACTTCAAAGTAGTGTACACCATATGTTGGTAACCCTTCAACTATAGTCATGTAACTGGAAAAAAAAAATAACAAAACATAAAAATAAAAAAATAATATTTTACGCAATCTAGACATTTCACCATTTCCTCAAAACAAAGAATTTCTTAGGAAAAAAGAAAAAAAGAAAGAAAGAAAAAAAGCAAATCCTGTTCTATGACCTCCAAACCAGTAAACAGATAAATTTCTTGAAATTTCCAATCGGACAATTTCAATTTTTACTTTGAAAAAATGAGGGAAAATAAAAAAAAAAAAAAAACTTCAAACACATTACGTGTTGTAATGGGCACTTTGCTCAGTTATAAAATCTCAAGTTCAACTTTACTTACGATAGGTAGTTCACCTCTAGTGCGAATATTCATCTCTCACTTGGGTTGTAGTAAATCGTGCCTCCAAGTGAGGATAGAAAGTAAGAAGGGAGGGTTTGGAACAAGTCTATTCCCGAAGCGGGGATTGAGGAGTTCAAGAACAGTGTTTCAGGGACATTTGAGTTCGAGCCAACAATCACATCGAAATAAATGTGTTATTCACAGAACAGACGTGTGTGGTGGCTACAATTATAAGTTAAGCGACGTTTCGAACTCAGATCCCTGAATAAACAAAAATGGTCAAAAGTGATATGGATAGAAGCATTTAACCTTGGAATTAAATTGACTCGCTATCCTTGCTTTTCTTAATAATTTATATTCATTGTATGTATTGGCGATGTCAAGGTAAAGTTATCATATATACTGTATAAAAGTTACGTCAGTTTTATTTGAGTAAAATAAAATTTTTAGTTGAGAAATTTTCCTTATTGCTAAAATTTTTATTTTTTATTCTACAATTTTTTTTAAATGTAATACTAAATTTCGACACCAGGTGGCAAAGCGCTTTAACCAGACATTGTTGATTTTGGCTCATACACAGACAACTATTTTTATTCGTGATTGACATTTCAATACCAGTAATCTATTTTTTTTTAAATAAAATCCCGGAAGTTTTATTTCTGACCACGATTCGGTAAATAAATTTGCTAATTCAAGCAGAAAAATAAACAGTAAAAAGTGATCTCTTCTTCCTCGCTAAACCAAGCAACAGACAGGCAGAAAAAAAGATGTTCCTTGCGCATAAATCCCAAACCAAACATCCCAGATCAATATCTACCCCTTCCATCCCTAAATTACATCAAATCCTTGGACATTTGCCAATCCCCATTGAGAGGGGAGCAGCAGAAATAATAATAAAAGAGATATAAAATGAAGCTTACTTGACGAGGCAAGATCCTCGATCTAGACCACTGAGTTTTTTGTAATGAGCAATTACTTTGTCCTCACTGCAAAACCCAAATAAAACGCAACAAAAGTTGTTTAACCTCATTAAACAAATTCACGACACATTTTCTTACCAATATGCTAATGATGGGTGCTCCTTGAGAATATGAATGGGCAAAACTGGCAGTTTTTTCAGACAGTTTTTAGCAACTTGATCACTGAAACAAAACACCAATTTATTTCACATCTAATAACATAATAACAGTATTGAATGGTTACTTTAAATCCACCTAGAGTTAAAATTTTGAACTTAACAAGTATACAGTAATTTCAAAAGTTTAAATAAAAACTAGAAGTTTTTTTAGTGTTAGAAAAGTATAAATTTCACAAAATGTATATTGATTAAACAAAAACTGTTTTATGGTAACACTATTATAACTATAATTTAATATAACGTTTTTGTAGACTGAACCATTATATTAGAAGAAAAAATTTAGTTCTAATTTTAACACCAGGGGGCAAAACATGTCAACTGGACATAATATAATGGCCTCAACCATTCTCAACTATTGTTTTCCACTGATTAAACTCACTCGTGATGATCTCCACTTGTAGCCTGAAGTACATGAGCTGCTAACTGAAAAGCAGTGTCGCTATCAGCCTCAATTTGTCCCTGAAAAAACCAATCAAACACTGCAATTAATCAATCTTAAAAAAAAAAAAAAATCTATATAATCATTTATTCCCTTCCCCCAAAACCCCAATCACATCCTTCCATTCGTAAATGAAATGCATGTAAGGAAATCCTGTATTTTCTGTTAAAGATAAGAAACACGGCACCCACTCGAGTAAAAATTACAACACAATTTCAACACCTAAAAAAAATACTCGTCTAACTCCACTCGTGAAACACCCGAATAAGTCAAAAGTGTTGGCCTGACCTAAGAGAAAGAACTTTTAAACTTATGAGAAAAAGAAGGCACCATCTGTACATCCTCAAGCTCTTGAGAAAAAAACGAAATAAACACGACTGCTTCGCTACTTCCGTGTATTCCATCAAGCCTCACCCTTTTTACCAGCACTTAAACTCCTTTTTTATTATCACTTGTACTCGAGTAATAACAAAAACATTTATTAAAAAAAAAAAATGTATAAATACAGAAAGGAAAATAAAAATCAAAAAATAAATTTTTAACGAAATGAGAGTATTAACCTCAAAACAAACTTTGGTTGCAGTCGTGTGCGATAAACAAATCAATAACTCAGGCAATCTCGAGACAAAACAAAACAAGGCTCGTTTCGGCGTCGTAAACGCAAGAAAATTGCAACCATAGATGTGTGTTTACCTTAAAAACAAGAGATTTCGCCTGAAGATAAAACAATTCAGCCGTAACGGTGTCTCGTAAATAGACGATGCTCTCTACGAAAAATCTGAAAAAAAGATAAAGATGAAATTACCCAACTTTCTCACAATTGAAATAAAAAAAAAAAAAAAAAAAAAGAACTTACTTCACTAGAAAATAAAAAACAAGCGTATTCTCGTTGGACGTTTTTTTGCGAAGTTCGTGGTCGAGAACTCTCTTATCCAACTGAAGCCAGTTATAGTGTTCTCTGAGAAATAAGAGAGAAAAGAGGTTTGAAAAAAAGTGGACTCGTAAGTAGGTAATGAGATCAAGAATTAAGTATGTGCTTTACTACTATTTCAATTACGTGCTGCCATCTATTGAGTGATAATAAAACTTTTTCCATTTCGGCATTATTAATTCTCTTATTATTTATTCATTTATTCCATGTTTGGAATGCAGATTTTACAGAAAAAATACTTCTCGCGATGTAAACAAAATTTTTACTTTAACCATAAAGAGAAAGGGGGAGGGGAGGGAAGACAGAAAACAAAAAATCAATTTTAGAAATGAAATTTGTACATTCAAATTTTTTTGTTATTAAACTTTGAACCAGAATTTTTGAAATTTAATTTAAAGTTCTGTTTATAAATATGTTAATGAGTTTAATGTCACATTTAAGAATGTTTGAACTCATACATGTTCTTCCTTTTTTTATATTGAATGCAATACATCGGTTCAAGACACTTCCTCGATCCATTTATGGCCTTGAAAACTGACAAAAAGTGCTGTAAGACTCAGACTGATAAAAACCTGTCTAATAAAACATCCTATTCAAATACTCAATGTCAAACTCCCCAAGCTGTTAAATGTCAAACGAGGGAATTACAGATTTCTGCGTTGATGTTTATTTATTGATAATTTTTGCGTTAAAATCTTATCCGGGAAAAAATCTCTACAAATCACGTCGTGTGTCAGAATATCTAATTAAGTAAATGTCAGTGTGATATGTGTGGGAGAAAAGCTTATTGTCTGTTGTCTGGTTTAATCATAATCGGAAATATATCAAGCGAGATAGTTTCGCATTTTTCAACTTTTCTATCGAGTACTAGTGCGACACAAATGCAAAAATAAATAAATAAAAAATAAATCTTGTGAGAATTGTGAAATATTCCTTAAAATTCACTCGTAAGTGAAGAAGTTAGAGATTTCTATCGTCTGTAAAGTGCATATTAACAAGAAAAACAGTGTTTTGTTGTATGTATTTTCAAAAGATTGAGATTCTAAAAAAGTCTTGGCTAAAGTTTCTGCGTCTTAAAAGCCATATGACTTTGTGCTTTAAGTGCAGATTTTTTTAGGTCTACGATCCCATATACTAATACAAACAACATTAGCATAGTTAAATATAGTAATTGGTGTCATGTTTTAATCAAGCATCATCATCTGGTGGCAAGAATCAAAGTTATCGTTTGTTGTCGTTCACTACGTTTACATGACATGATAATCTGTAATGGATCAATACTTTGTTGGTTTCAAAAGTATACAAAAGAAGTATTAAATCCACAAACGTAGTGAATGAGAATTTATCCACTGAAAGTTCAGATATCTCAAAACTCTCACTGACAGATCAAAAATATTAAAAATCCTAAAAAATCTTTAAAAATCCTTTAAAAAAATCTTCACAAAATATTTGAATTTTACAGATTCTCTGTTAACACTTATTTATCTTCCAATAATCATCTATAAAGAAAATTTTGTAGCTGTTTCACGTTCCAAAAAACGTAAAAATAGCATTTATAATGTCTTCACAGACTTAAGACTTTACTACAGTAGCAACATCTTTTTCATGATTCGCGATTCGCTACATGTACATACTACTTTATAAAATACCGTTACATTTATCTGTTAATTTCGCATTAAGAGAGTCCGCAGACCTTTTACAACCCAATTGTTCCTGCCTCCCAAATTTTCTATTAAGAATAATGAATGCTTTATCAGGTTTACGCACACTTCAAAACCACTTTACATTTTATTGTTATTTTATTTGAGCTTTCCACACCGCAGTATCGTGTAAACGAGATAAGTTGAACACTTCACCGCAACACTCAACATCAACTTACGTTTCGTCGTAAAATGCAAGTCCAAAATACTCCTTCTCCTTCAAGTTGAAATGTGAGGCGACTAAATCGAGCAACTCTCCTGCGAATAATTTCGGCTGTATAATTATTTCCAGTCGCCGTTCGTCTAAGAAAACTATCTGACTTCTCCGTCCTTCCGTCATCTACAAAAGAAAAAAAAAGAAAAAAATTAAAATTAGGTCGACGAAGATTTCATAACCTGAATATTAATTACAGGGCGAAAAACCTCAGATTTAAAAACAATTTCAATAAACTGTAGAAAAACGTTCGTACCCATTCATTGCAATGTCTGCAACTGCACGAAATGGGCAGAACTCATTTAAAATCCTTCAAAAACACAAAACGAATTTCCCAACCCATATGTCACATTCTGCCACCAGAGCACGCTTGCATTCCATTTCTAGTGTTTCCATGCGTTGTTAAACGCCATTTGTAATCCAAAAACACGTTTTTAAATCATAAAAAATAAAAAAAACAATTGGAAGAACAAGAAGAAGAAAAAAAAAAAAAAAGCAAAAGACCTTTAGGATGACTCATTTCAAATACATTTCAAGTTTAGTTTTGAAATGCGACCTTGAATTCATAACTAACATGATAATTTCGAAGAATACTCGTACGTTTACATCGACTCTATTGTCCTATTTTTATTTATTTTCTGCATCCAAGCACGAAATTAATTTGCAAAATATTCCTAGGGCCATTGACTTTTCACAAACAATAGGCAAATAGGCTTAAAAATTGCAGGAAAAGAAGCATGAGTAACCTGGAAAAAGTTTTGCCTGAATTGGTGAAAAAAAGTAAATCTTTTGTTTACCCATACATATTTCAACGCCATAAAGTGGTTTTGTGTGAATAGAGTCGATCTCGTAGCTTCGCCCAAATTATGGCGTGAATAATTAACGCAGGGTGGAGCTTTACAACTTTCCACTTGGCTGGATTTCAATTCAAAATGCAATAATAAAATGCATTAAACGTAAATCTGGTCTTTCACTAATACTTCACACATCATTACCAACGATGCACTACCGTTGGTAATATTTGATAACTTTTTTTCCCAGTCGACACCGACGCAACTTAATAATAGCAGCTTATTTGCACGTTTCCAGGTTTGGAAGTGATTAAGTCTGATGGGGATTTACAATTATTAATAATTTCATGAAAACCAAGCAAAAAACGAAGGCTGGAGAGAGAAAAAGCTATTAAATTAGAAGTAGACTTATATTTTCTCATAAATATGGTGTAGGTCTTATTAACGCACCTCTGAATTCGTTAAAAATGTTCAAAACACACGCTTTTGACTATGTACAGTTACATATAGCAGTTAGTAAGAGTGTTTTAGCATTGTTTTTAGAAATAATGATGCTAAAATCAACATTCAAAGCCTTTAAATAAGGGATCAAACTATGAGAAAATTTTGGAAAAAATAAATTTTGCAAATAGACCATAGAGGCACTATTTGAGAAACTACGTATTTCAAGTTTGCTTCAACTGTCTGTGAGTCCTGAATTTAATATAAGTCGTGAGATAAATATTCATGTTGTAGTTAATAGATGATGTTTGAAGTTGATGGAATAACGTATTTATTCAATCTATTTTCAATATATTTAACTACATTTTATACTTGTGCACCAATTTCCACTTTTCCTATCAATAAAATCAATTAAATTTAAGAAAAGGTCCAACTTCCAACATTACATTAAAAAAAAAAAGAAGAATCTCGAGTATTTTCAAACAAATTCCAAAAACCCAACACCTCACCAACTAATACCACTTAACATTCCAAACTTAAAATACTAGAAAAAAAAATCAAAAACAAAACTCAACTCACCTGTAACTTAAGAAAAATTTCCTTATACAAGCGATCAGACCCCATATCCCTTTTAACTTTCAAAAAGTAACACCAGAAGCAGTTTCTCACAGGGTTCTAAAGTTTGACCTCCGACCTCTATTCATAAAGCGTCCCGCAGCATGCCATCACCAGACTCGACACTTTCTCCTCTTGACCGTCACATTTCAGGAATACACCTTTGAAGCACGCTTCCTGCCACTCCTTACGATACACTTTCCCGGAAAATTGCCGCCATGGCCGCTAAGCATCAAAGCAAAACGAAGGCTCATCTCTCTCACTCGTCTCCACGTTTCTCAACTCGCTTCGCATCCCACACCTGGGGTCAGGTTCATTTCGTGTTATAGGGATGATGAGCGATCAGTGAATAGAAATGTGGAAAGTGAAGGATAAAGTTTCGTGTCTTGTGTGATAAGAGATTCACATCTAACGGGAAATTAGATTAAGATTAAGTTTGGATTAGAGTTTGTAAGAAAACAAGGTTTTCCTCTTTCTAACCTACTTTTTAAATATTATTAAGGAAATAGATAATAGATGGATTGAAAGTGAGGTATGGCTAGTAATGACCTCTTTAGGTTGAAATTTGATCTAAATTTTTATCTGAACTCCCTTTTGTGTCACGGGTTTGACAGAACGTGGTTTGAGTTTGAGGTTTTAAATATAGGGGAAAAACTTTGAATTTTATGTTAAATATAGTGTCAATAATAAATTTATAAGTTGTAATTATATAGTTTCCGCTAATCTCCATTTAAAGCGAAGTGAAGGACAAATGTCTGTTTTCTATTGCAAGAATCAAATGTTTTTGAATATGAGCCTTTTTGGAATAATACAGACGTGCTATTTTGCAATACTGTTAAATTACATTTACCTTAACTCTGCACTTTAGTGCTTTACACTCAAGTTTAATATCAAGTAAACGAGCAAACTAGTAATTCCTGATTACTGAATAAAATTAAACATTTTACTGTATTCTCAAAAAGTCCCAAGACTAAACTAAGATGCATACTGTATTTCGTTAAAGGATTTTTATGATGTTGTCCAGTCGTCTGGTTATCTTTAACAGATGCCTTGCTATCTACACCAAATTTTACTGTTTTTACACAAAAAATAACATGTCACTTTACGTTACTTTATTACCCAACATTAAACTAACATCTTCTTTTAGTTTAATCATAAACAGATTTTTTTTTTCTACCTAAAGTTTACATCTTTTATGATTTAAACCTTCACAGCTACATCTAAACCCTTATTTCCAAAAAAACATTTTTTTCCCTTTAGGACATCATTTTTCACCTAGCGCATTTATCAAATTCAGTATTAATACAAGTCAGTGCGTTCGAAACCAATTTACCACTATCTAGCACCGCATTTTAAAACAGAATAAAACATAACACCACAAACACTAATCCAATTTATTTAATACTGTACTTAACTCAATAATACAACTTTGAAAAAAAAATATCTTGACACTAAACCACTTTTCCAATAAAACCAGTGCATCTCTTTAACCGACTCATTTCCTAAAGCAAACTTTATTTCATTTCAGTAATTCAAGTAATTTCATAACTGCATGTGCAGCTATAAGTAATTAACGCATTAACACCAGATCCTCTCTTTGACATTGCTGAAAAGACTTGTAATTAAAGGGGATTCAGCCATTATAAATCGTCAATGCCCAAAGCCTCAACTCAATCACACAAATGAATGCAACTAGGAAGTATAATACTCAAAATACAAAACTCGATCAATTCTGATTGTGGAAAGAGACAAAGCATAAACTTAGTTCCAATCTAATGCACTCAGACAATGACAGATCAACATCATGAGTAATTCTGCACAATTATATAGTAATTTCTTGCTCTGTGCTTTGTACCAGATGACCAGAGGTCACAATCTGATTGTACAATTCAACACCAACTCGTAAATTATCACTCGCAGCTCACAAAATACATTTTTTTCTCATTTTTTTTTTTAGATATTTTAAAATTTTATAGTCATGTATCCAGTGACCGAAAAGTCAATAACGATATGATGTGAACTTAGCGCACATTTCACCCTCTAAATTCAAAATTTAATGTTTTAAAAATGAAATAATTTTGAATTATTTTCTTGTCACGTTTCTTGACGTGATCGCTTGACAATTACGACTTGTTCGATCGTTCAAACGGCCAGTTGTGATCGTAAAATCTTTTACTGGCTTTGTGGATGATGTGATAAAAGCAAATTCACTTGATAAAAGCACAACATTACATCCCATAAATACAAATGAAGCTTTTATGCATGCATTTGCATCAAAAAAAATATTATTTTCCAAAATGGAGCATCTATGCATCATCAGGGTCAATATGCACTTCAGATTAAATTCACCCGTTATCTCAATATTAAAAAAAAATTAGATATCTGCTAATCAAAGAATGCGTGCACATAGTTGCAAAATCTTACCTGATTGCCACAATAGCAGAACTCCACACAGCCACTCATTACAGCCTTCATTTTGATTTTGATTTATACGTCAGAATTGCAAACAAACAGGCATAATCTTTAACGATAATCGACGAGTGGAGATAAAAGAAAATACGGCTCGCAAAAACGAGCGCAAATGTTTAAAATTACATCCCGTAAAACTTCACATTGCCAGCCTCACATCGCATGTTGACCACGGCCTCCTTTCATGCTTTTAAAGGCCCACTCGAGCGTGATGTAATGCGTTTCGCAAGGCGCCAAATAAACTGCTTCCATTTTAAACATTTGTAAGCAATACTGAATTTACGTCATTTCCTTATATAGTGGAGTCTTAAACCAGATTTTATGCCGTAACGTTGCTGTTAATGGCTTGTAGTCTCGAATGGATACATCACTGTTGCTATGCAACCGTGTTGGTAAGTCTGGTGGTAAAATTCGAAAATTACCGATCGCAGCTTCGCCAATTGCTATTGAATTAATAATTTCCAGCGATCGAATGCGTGTAGAGTTATTAAAATTTAATGAAAACTCGACATACGTGCGTTTGAGGAATTTTTAACCCTTGAGATACAAAATTCGACATCAAACATTTTTTTTTAAATAAATTTTTAAATTGAATTTATGTCAAACACACCAAAATTCCAAATTTTTTTAACATACCAACATTTTTCAATAGCACTGCAGGTGTAAATAAATTAAATTGAATGAAATACGTTGAACCCGATCACGTGATCATTTCGCCCACGAATCATAGTTCAAAATATTTTTTTTTTTTAAAAAACAAAACATACATAATTTGAAATAACTAATAAAAATAAATATTTACTTAGATTTCGCGTTTCCAAATCGTCATCTGTCTGTCAACGCGGCGAGCTTAGAAACGTTCGCAACTCTAAAATAAACGACAAGAAAAATAAACGAATGAGTGAAGAGCGTTATAAAGCAACGAGAACAGGCCGCACTTGATAATTAACCAACACCGAAATAATAATGAGCTCATGAAGCGCAAGTTTGCTCATTCAAGCCCAAAACGAGCAGTCATAATTAAAATAAATAACTGAAAACAACACTTAATAAATGAAACAAACATCCAACTAAATTATGAAACTGCGACTCTGCTCTTGCTCTTTACTTGTCCCATAAAAGTATTATTTAAGATTGAATTATGTCTAAAGTTGTATTTGGCGCTCACCTTTGCGGCATAGTAACTTCCTTTTTATCATGTGTTGATCATTAAATGAATTCAATTGATTCCTATTACTGTATTCATGTATTTTCGAGCAAATTATGCGTCTTGTGGCTTCATGTTTCTACGGTGATGGTAATGTTGACTGACTGTAGTAATCGAAAAGTGAAAGTTTACGCCCGATTCTAATTGGAGTCTTTTTTGTGTTTTTTACTTTATTTCAGTAAGTGGTAGTAATAAAATCAAAAGTTTTTTATACAGTTAACGCTAACTAGATTTATTACCAGGAAATTGAATCAATTTAGATCCCACAACGTGGCACAATTGCTTATCGAGTACTTACTTTTAGTGAAACAACTTTTCCAGCAACCGGATCCGATATTTGAAATCGACTTTTTTTTTTTTTTTTAATCAAGAAAAAGTAAATAATAAAATAAAAAAGTAGGAAATTTTTTTTTCAAGGTGACAGTTTTTATTTTATAATAATAAAAGAATGCTCGAAGGATGCATTTTCTAAATTTTTATAAAATCACTTTTTTTTTTTTTTTTTTTTTACTGAATTTACACTTCTTCAGATGAAATCATACAAATATCGCACTACATCGAAATCTACTGTTCTGGAATAGTAAAATATAAGATTGATCAATAAATTATGCTAATTTTTACTACAATAACACGTACTTTCCTATGTTTCTAATGGAATCAAGGGTAACTAAACATTTGTACTTTGGTGTTTGCAGAATGTCAGATGTATCAACTTGCGATAAAAAATGAAGCGAAACTAATGTCGAAATCTGGCCGATAAAAGAATTGTTATAAATCAATGAACTGCTGTTTAATCAGTTACAAATGATGAAACCTCACTTGAGAAAATACAATAGCAGATGGTGTTACCGATTCTTCGACTATAGAATAAAATATAGCTAATAATCGATCGAGAGTAAACAATTTGGGACCTAATTTGTGATTACTGAGCTAAAAAATAAAAATAAAAAAAAATTCAATTTTCTAACCTTAAGTAAATTAGAAATTTTTACCTTTTCTGACTTTCTAAACCTATCTATGCTCTTCTTCTTTTTCCCTGCTTTCTAATAAAAAATAATTTTAATCTTTGCAGTATTTTTAGTATTTCAATTTTTACCTTCAGAAAAAATCTTTTATCGGACGATACAGGATTGTAAGATGCTAAATACGCAGCAATTAAAAGGAATTTCGAATAAAACGGCAACTCTAACACTGAAATATAAAGAAATAATAGAAGTTATATTTAATTTGCACAGGATTATAATATAATTTACTTTGAGTTGGTTTTTGTGGCTGAATTTTAATTCCGTTTTGTGTTTTCGATTGCTCAGATTGTGAACTAAAAATAAAATGAACTAAATCAGTACTAAAAAACACTAAAAACATAATTTTTATCATTCAAATTACCTCGGTACTTCCCGCAAATAGACATTTTGAAGAGATCGTTTTAAATGAGGGTTAAAGTTCAACCAGAGTTTGCTCACTTGATTGATATCAACATTACCAGACTTCACCGGTTCATAATATATTTTAAAATTTGATGTGCACTAATACAGAAATTTAAAAATTAAAAAATTAAACATAAAAATACTTCCTAAACATATTCCTATTACTTACCAAGTATTTCAGTTCATTTAAATCACGACAAATAGGTTCAGCTGCAGCCAAAACTGACGCAACATAATTTCTGTAAAAGGTTTTAGTGCATTCTGAAGGATGATCCATCGACAAAATTTCAACAATCTCATCTGCGAATAAATATAAAAGTTAAATTCATTTATTAATTTGTATGTTTAATTACATACCTCGCTTGTAATTTGGAAAACTGATTATAAGTGGATCACAAAAAGTGGCAGACGTGCGAAACTTCTCCCAAATTATTTCACTTATTAAAACAACACATATATTTGCATCAACCAGATCTTGAAGTTTTAAAAATGCAGGTAAAATGTTGAATCCCATATCCCTGAGTCTATCAGCTTTGTCTAGAACCTGCAAAAAATATAAAATGTAAAATTATTACGATAAATAACACGATTTAAGTTATCTCTTACTATGTATAATGTTTCGGATAAATTTCCCACCACATCTCTAAGTTGCAGAACGAAATCATTCATATTAAGACACCTGAAATCACTTGACGAATCACCTAATACTTTTTCAACTTGTGTTAAAATCGATTCGAACAAATGACGCTGAGAAAACACTTCAATACAATTGATGAATGCGTAGGGTAAACAAAGTTCTTTTAGCACTGATTTCACCACGAGAGTTTTCCCCGTTGCTGTGTGTCCGTAGATGAAAACAGACGGCCATTTTCGCGAAGTTTTCTGAGAAATAAATAGCAATAATATCAGATGTCATATTAAACACATACAAAAATAGTCATTACCTCTTTAAATAGTTTGACAATTGCACTTAATTCTTTACCACGACATGGAACAACTGTTTTCAAATCTGTTAGTGACTTAAATGCAGCCATAATTACAATTAAAACATGATTAACAGTATAAAATAGCAGAATAAACGAAACAAAAGTATAATATTGGCGCCATTTTGTATAGGTGGACCAAAACTCTTCTGATTGGTTGATTTTGTGATGGTGCTTTCGGCGGGAAATTTAAATGCATTCAAATTCCTCAACACGTATTTGAATTAAAATAAATCACTCATAAGCTTTTATTATTATAATTTTTTAAAGTTTACAGATATTTCACATTTTTCAAATCGGACTATAATATCACAGAAAAATGTCTCACCATTACCTTACCAAGAGTAAATAAATTAAATTCACATCAATTTCTCCTATTGCTGTTCTATGTTTCAGTCCTGAGCTGAATTTCTTTTTAATTGCAGCGTCTGCTTAGCAGATATTTTTATTTATTTTTACGAATTTATTTGCTTCTATAAAATATTTCTTCACAAAACTCAATTGAAGACAATTCATTCTTAATTAACTTCACATTATTTAAATCTTTGGTCAATTGCAAAAAAAAAAAAATAAAAAAAATTATTAAAAACAAAATTGTGCTTTAAAGAACATCCCAAAAATATTAAAAAAAAATAGTAATCATTTCACCACACAATTAAAAAATAATGGCAATTGAAATGTTAAGAACCGAAAGGAATACTATGTTTTCTATAACACAACATTTATCTCCGATAATTATCGTTTGATATGCACAAACCATAAGATTCAATTTACAAAACGTGTTTAGCTACCAATGCACACACAGTTTTAAATTAATTTAAACTGGCCTTCATCAAATCTGTATCACAACCTTCCAATGAAGCAATTAATTTATATATAATTAGTAATTACAAACATTTTACATTGAATGTTTTTTTCTTTCTTTCAATAAACCAATATTGAACTATTTTTTTTTTACTTATCAAATCCTATGCACCAGAAAATGCAATATTATTGTCATTATCATGTTAAAAATACATAACAAAGTATTCATTTATAAAAATACATTGAATTGAATATTTCTATACATTTTTAATTATTTTTTTGTTATTAGTATTTTAGTGGTTTAGCCACATCACGAGAAAATATGGTATTTACTCCTTTGTAGACAAAACTGGAATGATATATTGAAATAAACTCATAATTATTTTATTGCACTTTATATTCAGTAAATGCTTCATTGATCATCGCTGCCACTGTCAGTTTGAGTTGGAAGATTGAATTTCTTTAAAGATTCTAAACTTTTAACTAGAAGAATGTAAGTATCTCTCGCAGTCTTCACTTGTGCTTCAGCATAAAGTGCTAATCCTTCGAACATCATTTTCCTCCTTTTTTGGTGAAACTTTTTAATCTAAAAAAGGAAAAAAAAAATATTAAACTTTTCAAATACAAAAACTTTATAAAAAGTTCAGTGACTGTAAAGTGTGCGTGTAAACACAACACGGCACATCAATTACAACAACAACCATGTGTCGGACTACAGTGAAATTAACTGGAAAATTGCTTTTGCACCCTACTAACCCTCAAAATCTTAATTTCCCACGCTTTAATACGTAAATTGCTTTCGTTCACACCTTATCTGCCACTGAATTGCATTTTTCTTTCATGTTTTTACCTCTCCGCGAGCAACGTCCGAACATTCTTCGTACGCCTTTTCTGCATCCATTTTCGCTTTTTCCATCTATTAAAAAAATTAATTAAAATTACATAATTATAACAGCAATATCAGTTGTGTAATTGTATCATTAAATCGAAACTCTGAAAATATAATTTCGAAAACATTCAACGGCCTTAATTAAATTCATGTCATCAAGCGAGTTCAATCACATGAATCACATGTCACTCGGATGACAAACGATCACCGGAACATGATTAATAAATGAGTGTTATTATTTCTGCAAGACATCCACACAAGGTTTGTGTGGCACTCAAGGCCACATCTTCTTGCGAAAAATCTGATGCTTATACAGGGTCACTGTAATTTTAAGCCAGGCAACGAGCAAAATGTAAAAAAAAGGTGAATGTCTTTCAAACAACTTGATGAGCTATAATTGAGTAAAACAAAACATAACTTTTAACGTTAAAGGTGAGTGGCAATAGAGAAAGAAAAGGAAATAAGATTTACTAGTACATTCACACCATCAAAATTATTTGTTGTTTTATTTTAACTAAAACTATTTGAAATTTTATTTTGAACTCTTGTTATTTTTCCTTCATGGTCATTACTATTATCGCTATTATTACCAACTGTAATTACAACCTGAAGGAAATACCTGCACAAACTTAATTTTATATCCAGATCTTTAAATTTAATCTTCCATAAATGTTGTTGAAATTTTTCCTCTTTGATCCTAATGAACTTTGTGAATCTGTACTGCAAAATTAACCCTTCTTTTTTACCCTAAATACAATATTCAAAACTGAATTTCAAACTCAAGACTAGGACAAAAGTTCAAGGTGTCAACATTAGGGGAAAGATTGATTGCTATTTAGTACACAGTGTCTGGCTGTCTTGAAAAATCTTTTTCATTCCCAGTGAACTTTTGTGCCTGTTTACCAAGAAATGCAGTTTTTCAAACAAATTTCAGAACCATAAAAACTTTATTGCATTCCATATTTTTTTATACCCTCTAATGAGATTCTTACAGTTTTGGTTTAATGGCACAATTGCTGATGTCAGAACTAACTTGTAAGATGAAATGTTATTATTATTACAATATGTTGTTATTGTTATTATTCAGCAGGTTGATTCCATTTATTGCTGTTTGCACATTATACACTAGTCTGTTATGATACAAAACATTAATTTCTCAAAGAATGTTTTCAATTCTTTTTGTCTAATCACTTCAAATCCACAAGTATCTACTTTCACTCTGTAGTAATTTAATATTTCTTTTTAAGAAAAACAATCATATAATTGCGTGGTCCACATGTCATGTGTAAATTTTTCGGTCAAAATACTTGGACATCCGGTTAAGTTCAACAAACTGGAAACATTGACCAAATGTCACAACTTAATTCATGTAAATTGCTTTTAAAGTACAATAAACAAAACCTAGTCTTTTTTTCTTAAAAAATTATTAACAAAATGTATGAAAAAAATATAAAAAATAATACACAATTCACAATTTCATTTTCTTTTTTTTTTTTTTCTATTTTTCAGTTTTAATTATAAAAAGTTTTATAGGTTAGTATGCTAAGAGAACTAAGTCATGGCCAATCATATTTCGCCCTAAAAAATACAAGATAACTACTTCAAATTAATCTCATTTTATCTTTTCGATGTACTTTTGTGCTAAATTCATACTGTAGAAATTCAAGTTTAAAAAAATAATAAAAATCAACATTAATTGCACCTTGAACTTGTCAAGTGTGAAATCTACTGTATAATTTGTGTTAATAACATAACCAAAACTGCATCAATGCAAGAATGTATACTGTCACCCTGGTGGTTAATACTATAGGTAGTTATTAAGATTAATTTTAATTTTAAATGTAACCACTGTTTCGTGATTTCCTAAATACTTCCGGACATGGATATTTAAATTTTCATTTCATTTCTAATTCACATTCTTGCACCGAAACAATATTAGTTACATACTAAACAACTTAAAAACTCAAATAAGTCTTTCGTCGTTAGAAGTCCACAAAATCTCATCATCGTTCTTCTTCGATTCTTCCTTATTCCCATCGCCTTTTTTATCAAATAAATCCACAGGTATATCCAAGGATTCTGGCGCATCATCAGCATCGATAAAACTGGGCAAATTGCACAAACTTCTCCTGCTGTTGATGGAGCCGGAACTGACCGAACTCAGTTCCCGCATGACAGCCGTGTGTCCATCGGTGACAAAAGCAGTTCCTCTGGCGGGAATTACCGTCGTCCTCTTGATCTCCTTGATCGGTCCGATTCCCAGTGTCTCGAACCTCACTCCGTCAACCATCGACGCATTCGCCTCTTCCAAAGATGACTTTGGCGACAAAATCGGCTTTTTGTCGAACCACGGGTCCAGATTTCCTCCTTCCTCAAAAGCTAGTTGACTCGGTTTCGACACCGACTCCCATCCGTTGATTAGTTCGACGTGGCTGTTTCCGAATTTTCGTCTACGTCGACATCTCATTGTGACCAAAATAACCGTTGCAAAGATGACGACAAGAGCTAGGCACACGCCGACAAGAATATATGTCAAACTTGCTGTCGTCAAATACACCGGTTTATCGACATTGTTTTTCCCATCTCTGTCGTGGGTTTCGGTTAGAATGTCGTCGTTTTCGTCGCGGTTTCGCGTTCCAAGGAGATTTTTCATCGTTGCATCGACGTATGGATGGATCGTTGTGTCGATGTCGTTGTTTGTGTATTTCGTCGTCGTATAAGCTCTGACTGTGTACGGGCCTCTGTGAGTATTGTACGGGGTATAAGGTGCATTCATGATCGGCTGTACTTCTAAAATCGTCTCCCTCTTCGACGCCGGTGTCGAAATGCCGACAAATAAAGATCTAGTGCTGTCGTCTACTTCTTGTCGACTCGCTGGAAGTTCCTGTGCTGTCGGTTTCACTTCTATCTTATTAACAGACCAATTTTCACCGACGCTGTCTTTTGTCGACGTTTTGTCTGCGAGTGTTGGATTTGTCGGAAGTGGGCTTAATTTTCTCAGAGGTATATAGACCAATGTCGGCTCGACTCCCGGCATCGTTTTCGGCCAAAGGTCGTATCTGATCGACACCGGTTGCCTCGTGATGAATTTTTCAAAGTCGACGCTTGTTTTCGGGTAATAAAACGGCGTGTCGTACACCAAACCTTCGTCGAACTCGTCGAAACGTCTCGGAGACGTCATAAAAGCACCGGATGCACGTCGATGTCGAGATGGTGGGTTGACGAATTTCACCCTCCCACCACCAGCCCCGTTCATGCTGGCACCGACGGAGATTTCGAAATTGTCGACAGACGGCGGCGGCGCTGTTATAATGTCATCGTAGTCGAGTATGAGAGGTCTGGCTTTCGGACGTCTGGCCGGCTTCACCTTCGACGCCGGCATCCATCCGTCGGGCGAGAGTCTCGGACTTCCGACAAACGGTTTAAGAGTGACACTTTTCCTCGTAGATGTCGGCAAAGTCGGAAGAAACGTCGATTTCTCATGTGTTTGCAGAACTTTAGCCCGTCTTGAAACCGGTTTCCAGTCGGACGGTAACCAAGGAGTGAGATCCATCACGACATCACTGTGCACGAAATTTCGTTTGGTCGAATTCAAATTGTCGAGCAACTTTCCCAGCAATTCTTGTTTAACTTCATTTTTCTTCTCTTCTCTACAGTTTGAAACCGTTACACACAACAACACCACTACAATCAAACCAACGGCGTTCATGACGAACGACCAACTGTCACCAACTGTCGACTTAAAAAAAAAGTTGGAAAAAATCCTCTTTTCAATCCCGGGTGTCCCGATTCCCAAACCTTGGCATTCCTCATTCAATTTCAAGTACAGGAAGTGGAATCGCGCTTGAAACGGCCATTCCCCATCGCATAAGTAGGAATGACTCGCAAAGGTGAGACATGAGGTAAAAATGCGCTCGCATCATGCGCCGAATGCCCCAAGGGACGGAAGAGGCCACCTGGATCCATTCACTGGAACTACGGGGGAGGTAACAAAGGTGAGTCGACCTGGTTCATGATTGCTAAGCTTTTCAAACAGGATACAGCAGGTGGTAAAACGTGAAAAAAACAAAAAACAAAATTTGTGTCCTATTTAGATAATCTTCATCTTTACACCTCCCATAGATTCCTTGTTGCCAGGGGAAGAGATTTTTGTTGTAAATAAGTTAACAGGTTTTGTTTTTGTTGATTTTGTTTTGTGATATTGTGGAAGAGTTGTGTTGTTTTTGAGATTTGAGAATAAGTTTTATTATGATGGTAATTTATAAATTTGTTTGAACTTGAAGAAAAAGTTGTCTGGACTGTCTTTGAGACTGTAATTTATTATTTTTTTATTATAAAGAAAAGGCTATTTTTATCCTGTTTTTTTATTTTTTAAAGTGTTTTGACCAAAGCTTTAGGCTACATCTCGAATTCTTACAAAGTCAATAAACTCACAAATTGACTGCTTCTCCTTATTAGCCCAACCTCAATTTCTATTTATGTTTACATTTTTTTCATTGAACTCAAATCACAAATATTTCTTGTTGCGAGTTGTAACAACTTCACTAGAATCGGATGAATTTCATCAATCAACTCAATGATGTAACTCACAAATCTGAGGTTACATAATCAGTAGTTTAGGACAGGGTTCATTATTCTTTTTATCTAAGTGGGCCAGATGACTCAGATGAGTCTTTGAGAAATGATGTACGATTTTTATGGTTGTAATTTAATTTGCAGTTCGAGTTGGATGATTTCGGACATGAGAGTGTGATTTTTTTTGATTTTTTAAAACATTGTATCAACGTTTCGGGTAAAATAATACACGTGGGTGCAGTTTCAGGAAGATAAGCATCTTCCAACAAATTTGTAATGGTGGATTAGCAATGAGGCCAAGTATGCACTTGGTCCTACTACTCCTACTGAATAAAGTTTTGGGGAAATAAAAGTACAGTAGAACCTCGATACAACGTCATTCGTCGGACCGGCTGAAAAATGACGCTACAGAGGGGTTCACGCTATAAGCGATCAAGTTTTAAATAGCCAATGCTACGCTAGGGAAAAATAAAAATGACGTTAGAGGGGTTTACGCTATATCAGAGTTCGCTATATCGGGTTCCACTGTAACACACATTTTAAAGATACAAAAATTCCAATCAAAACCTTGATTGACATTTCCTAAGAAAATACATATCACTTACCGCTTCTTTTTTCTGAGGTTTTGCTTTATCCATTGCTTTATTTGCGTTTTGGTAGTCTATCAAAAGAGCAGTTCTTCGGAAAAGCATCCGTTTCTCCGCTTCGATGTACTGAGCATATAAGTCTAAGTAAAATCCTAGCGTGTTTTCGTCGTTGAAACTTTGCACTTCATACCCATGCTAAAAATAAATCATTTATATATTAACTGTAGTTAGTCAATGTATTTAAACTTAATTTACCTTGGAATTATCTAAACCGTCGGCAAACTTGCAAAACAATCTATATATTTTTTTTAAATAATGTTGAAATTAAAAAATATGATATTTTTTAACGTTGAGTTATTAGTTTTACTTATTCGCCACAACATGCATCGGATCGTTCGAAGTGAGGCACAAATTAAGTGCAGTGGACAAATGAGCAAGCGCATTGCATAACCCTATTTAATAACAAGACAAATTACGCTGTTAATCATATTAACTGGAAACAAAACTTCTATATCTATATATATATATAATTTTAGTAAATTATTCTCAAATGTACCACAACATGCAAAAACATATCAAATGTTATTAATACTTACGCAGTTGCGAGTATACTTTCTTATTAAAATTCTAAAAATCACAAAAATAATAAAATTAACCACTTAGAAAAACAAATTTTAGTTACTAAATACTTACTTCACTCGCATCTTTCATCAAGGCACCGTATTCGTTGACCCAATCACGTTCTTTTTGAAAGAACTCGTCACAATCCTTTTGATTACAAAACAAAAATAATTTTTTTACGCTAAATATTGAAATCACAACTAAATCACTTTATGAGACGCCTTCCTATTTTCCACGGCATCAAATATATTACTGAGTAACCCTTTCTTCACTTTCGTTCGAGGTGGTGCCTGCGAATTACGTCATTCATTAATTAAAATATAAATTAAAAAAATTAAATTTCGATTATACCGTACCTCGGGTTTAACTAGAAAATCTTCCAGTTGTTTATCAACACCAAATTGCTCGTGACACAACATTAAATTCAGGTATTTTTCTAACATGCGGCAGTCCTTATAAAAATCATCTTTCTGCACCGTTCTGGAATCATTTCCCAACTGTTTTTTGGATTTGGCTTCGGCCATCTGCGAAGTAACAGCTGGTCTCGGAGGTAGAGGCGGAATCTAATTACGTTAAATAATAATCAACAAATTAAATTTTTCTGTTACTATTCGACAAAAACCGTGATTTTACTTACAATAACTCCACTAACATTGAAACTGGTCGTTAAACAATGTTCAAGCCATTCGAAATCTTCATATTGCCGAGTAACGGTGTAGATTTCGTTCTCGCTGTTCGCCTGTTTTTAAAATATCGATATAAAACTAAGTTTTTGTATATGTTACTTCAAAAATTAATGCTTACTCTCCGACTTATGACTGTGTATTTGACTACATCTCCATCTTTGGTCACGTCATCGGAAAACTTCACTTTAAACTTCGGTTCAAAAGGCCCTAATGGTTGAGGAGTGGAAGCTGTGGATGAAAACCCGCTGACCGTATCGATACTTGGTGTTTCCAAGTCTCCCTCGGACATTTCGTTCGCCATAATGAAGTTGAGCTCGTCTGAAAAACGCCCATCAAAGATAAATTCAAGCAGAGTATAAAAAAAATATTTAAAAAGTACTGATAAGCTGCAGGTGCGACTTCGCACTTGCACTGATGGGAGGCGGTTGTAGCGATGAAAATACTATTTTTTAATCGAAATAAAAATGTAAACTATAAAAAATGACCTCAATGCTTAAATTAAAATAAATTTCATAGTAAAAAATACTTTTAACACGTTTAAAAAGTAATTATTTTGAAATGGGAATTAGGATAAAAGATTTATAAATTACATAAACCTAATGTTAACTTAAAATTCTCTTAATTAGCATTAAAATATTAAATTTGAGCGATTAATTGATTAGATGCTCACACAAGTTAACCTGGATCTACGTAAACACATCCTTTCGCTTGGAGGCGGCCATTTTTAAATATGTCAAAAGATGAATTTCTTTTTACACCGGTTGGCGCTCCGTATCGTG